>PVKY010008002.1:0-14432 GCA_004027775.1 Bradypus variegatus
AGAAGAGTGAAAAACACAAGATTAGGAATCAGAAGATCTGAATCTTAATATCTACTTTACTGTTTTCCGTCTGAATAGTCATGGACAATTGACTTAACATCACTGGGCATTAGTTTTCTCATCTCAAATGGAGATTTCTGTTGTGGGTAATTATGTGTTATGTATAATGCTCAACAAAAATGTGGTTAGACCATAGGGATTTCCCAGGAGTCACATTACCAAATCATGGGGAGAACCTGGCTTCCCTATTCAAGCAAAGTTGGACAGCCGCTGTGAAGGCCATCCAAAGGCAATGTTCTCTTCTCATAACATCAGCAATGACATGGGGGGAGTGAGCATGTCAGGCCAGGGGGCTGCCTCTCTAATAGGCTGACCATGTTTGGAACACAGACAGGGGCCTCTTCTGAGTGACCACAAGGAGAGGACAGATGAACTGAAGGGTGTGCCTCTGGGTGTCTGGCCAGCACGGAGGGGCTTTAGAATGCTGTGGTTAGCCTCAGACTTTTGGCAGGAGGGAAAAGCTTCCACAAAAGTAAACCAGCATGAGTCATGCAAGGATGAAGAAACCACCAGACAACCGTCCACGTAAGGATCATGATAAAGAATAAAAGCTGAGAGGAGAACTCTAAGAACCTGAGTGGCTGATGTTTCCGTCTTTATGAGTCAATATGTGAGGCTCGTGGTGGGACGTGGGCATGCATGTGTGCATGTCCGTGTGCTTGTGCAATGAAGGAAGACTTTAAATAGCCTTCTGGCTCCTTTTTGGTTGGTTTGACAACTGCTACTCAATATCATCCAAGTGGTGTGTAAATCTATACAATATTATTAGTAGAGAGATGGGCTCGGTCTTTTTATATTACAAAATTGCCCTTTGGAAGTTTGGAATAATTCAGCTTTCACTCTTGAAAACAGAATATGAGAGGGTCTGTATTCTTTACCAATACCACTTGCTATTATTATTATTTCCCTTTTATTTTAAGAGTAATACCTACACATATTGAGAAATACATGTAGATAGTGCAGAACTGAAAGTTTCCTTGTTCCCCTTCTTACCCTATTCCACTGTCCATAGCAGCCAACTTTAACCAATTCTGGTTTCAATTCTTCCATTGCCACAAAATATGAAGTAATATGCTTATACAACTATTTAATGATTTGTGAACTTTTGACCATATTTATTGACTTCTGCTGTATGATACTTTTTGCTAACTTATCCTCCCTCTGCCTCTATCTCTTATCACTGTCATTATTTTAGTTTGTATTCCACTTGAATTCTCACTATGTGCAAAGGAACTATCACTCCAGTCTTTCCTTCCACCCTTTCCTCGTACTTTGCTAGCCTCCTGACTTCTGCCATCACTACCACTCCTTTTATATGGACTGAGTTTGCAATAATTATATTCTATTCTGAAACCAAAGGGAAGTCTTTCATGCTTTGTGTAAAGATTGATTCTAAAGATCAAAGACCAGTAGGCAATCTGGAGGAGAGAATGAGATCGACAGGCAAGCATGACCGGGAAAGTCCCTAATAGAGATGGCCCAAGGAAGCCATTGTAACACAGGCCCCTGAGCCTGATTAAGAGGCTGGGAGATGTTTCCAGGAGGAGCTGACATCTGGGCTGAGTCCTGAGGGTGATGAGGAGGAGTCAGCTGGTGGAGAGATTGTCGAGAGACCACAGAACCAAAGTAGCCTAGAATGATGGGCCTTGGCATGAAGGATCACCCAGACCCACAGTGGACTTCACAGGAGCAAAAAATAAACTTTTGTTTTGATGAGTCATTGAGATTTGGGGGATTGTGTTTTCCTGCTGCATAACCTAGATTAAACTTACTAAAACAGGCCCCAAATGAGAGGAGAGAGGCAAGGATAGAAAAATTTTGAAGAAATAATGGCTGAAAGTTTTTGAAATTTGATGAAAACTAAAAACCCTGAGATACAACAAGCTGAATGAACTCCAGGCCAAGGAACATGAAAGAAACTCCACAAAGGCACATAATAATCAAATTGTTCAAAACCAGGGATAAACAGAAAATCGTCTAAACAGTCCAAGAAAAAGGCCCATTACATACAGAGGAATGAAGGTAATGGTGATGGCAAATATCTCATCAGAAATTATGCAAGTGTGAAGGCAATGGAGCAACATTGTTTAAAGACTGAAAGAAAAAACTGTCAACCTACCATTCAACATCCAGCAAAAATATCTTTAAGAAATTAAGGCAAAATAACTTTTTTAAACATACAAGCACCTGAAAGAATTTATCACAAGCAGATCTGCACTGAGAGTTTTTCTTAAAAACTCCTTCAGGGAGATGGAAAATTATCCCAGCAGGAATTCTGATCCACATAGGGGAAGGAAGAAGACTGGAAATTTCTGGGAATTTTCAGCCATGCACTTTGCCCCATGTCCGTATGCTTCCTTTCTAGCATACTGTCAGCCTGCTGAACATCAGCCTCAGTTCTTTTCTCTAAAATGCCATCAATTTAAGACTAGTTTGTAATAAATTTGTAGGATAAAATTAAGTTTGAGGGTATTGGATTATGTCGGCATAGTGCTATTATAGTAGATAACTGCATTGCCTGAAACATTCAGCTTCCAAATTCATGAACATCCTTTGGTTAATACTTCCTAGCATCAGAATCTCAGCAGCCATGCCCTCTGTGCTATGGGTTTCTCATCCCTCCTTTCCTGAGTTCCCTTTCCTCTTTTTGTGGGCAGGTTCAGTAAAACCAAACTTCTCTGTTCACTGTACAGAGCAACTTAATTCTACTTCCCTGCCAGTCCTCCCTAGTTGTTGACATAGTGTATTTCCAGATCAGCCCATCAAGATGTTTTGATTTGCTGGTGGAGGGGCAAGATGGCAGAATAGAGAAGTGTGAGATTTAGTTAGTCCCCTAGAGCAACTAATAAATGACCAGGAATAACTAGTACATAATCTGGAACAACTGCTGGGGGACAATCGTGACTGTGTACACATCATACAGCAACCTGGGTTGGGTGGAATGGTTGAGATTGCAGCATAAAATCTGTAAGTAAAAACATGCAGACCTGCACCAGGAGCCCCCTCCCCCCATGGCAGGTTGAACTGCAGGACCTCACTGTGGGAGAAAGCAGCATTCTTGGAGCCAGTGAATATAGCTCAGTCTAGCTCTAACTGGGGTTTTAATTAACAGAAGTGGACTGCTGAATACAAACTACAAACACAAAACCCTAACAAGCAGCAAAGTACCCTAAGGTCACTCCCAGCAGAGAGGAGGTGGAGCTGACAGAAAAAAAAATTAATTAAATATAAAAGGAAAAATATGGAGGCTTTTAGAGACTGACTTTGGAGAGCTGAAGGATACCAGTGCCCCAGGAGAGGGAGCCCAGAAGACCAGGTGCTCTATCTGACTGAAGGGCAAAACTGGGGGGCTGTGGACTGAAAGGGGGATTTCTTTCCCTTTTACTCTCTCTCAACCTCAGTGACCATTTTCAGTTCACAGCACTCTGACCCAGACAGGGGTGGAGTTACAGAGTTAGAGAGTCAAAGGAGCTATTCAAATGCAGGATATAACTCCCTAGGGGGTGTATCTTTCCTAAAAAGAAGGAGGTGGGGCCCAGCTCTAGTGCCAGCCTGCCCTTCAGAACTCAGACTGCAGAGTCTGGGGGAAAACAGTCAAAACAGAAACAAACTAAGCTAAGAATTAAGGGGCCACACCTCCTTACATCACTGGGAAGCAACAAGCTGACAGGCACCACCTGCTGTGCAGGATAGGAAAAGCACAGTGGCTAGAGACCTCACAGGAAAATCTGTCAATCTTCTAAGACACATCCTCAGAGAAACTTAATACTGAATATTGCCCCCTTCTAAGACCTGAGCCTGTTCTGGCCTGGGAAAATCTGATTGGGGTAACCAAGGAAACCAGATGCCTATACAACAGAAAACTACAAATTATATTAGGAAAAATGGATATATGGCCTAGTCAAAGGAACTGACTTACACCTCAATCAAGATAGAGTTGAGATATTGTTTCAGTTTAATGAAACAATAAATTAAAGATTTTCAAAGAAATGTGCTAAATCATAAAAAACCAACTCAATGAGTTCAGGGAAGATATGGCAAAAGAGATGAAGGATATAAAGAAAGCACTGGGTGAACATAAGGCAGAAATCAAAAGTTTGAAAAAACTACTGGCAGAATCTATGGAAATGAAAGACACAATACAAGAGACAAAAAACACAATGGAGACATACAACAGCAGATCTCAAGAGGCAGAAGAAAAACTCAGGAACTGGAGAACAAGACACCTGAAGTCCTGTACACAAAAGAACAAATAGGAAAAAGAATGGAAAAATATGAGCAACATCTCAGGGAATTGAATGACAACATGAAGTGCATGAATGTACATGTCATGGGTGTCCCAGAGGAGAAGAGAAGGGAAAAGGGGCAGAAGCAATAATAAAGGAAATAATCAATGAAAATTTCCCATCTCTTATGAAAGACATAAAATTACACATCCAAGAAGCACAGCATACCCCAAACAGAACAGATCTGAATAGACCTCCACCAAATGTCAAAGACAATTAGAAAATCCTGAAAGCAGCAAGAGAAAAGTGATCCATAACATACAAAGGAAGCTTGAAAAAACTATGTGCAGATTTCTCAGCAGAAACAAAGGAGGCAAGAAGGAAGTGGTGTGATACATTTAAGACACTGAAAGAGAAAAACGACCAATCAAGAATCCTTATCCAGCAAAACTGTCCTTCAAATATAAGGGAGAGACTCAGCAGTTCGGCTGCGGCGGCGACAGCTGTGGGAGCTGAGTCGCTGTGTGGGAGAGGTCCCAGGCGCGTCTGCGGGCTCCGGCTTTGCCACCCTCCCCTTCTCTGGTCCCAGTTTCCCTGCCGGGTGCTGTGGCAGGGACTAAAGCCCACCCTGGGAACCCCGAGCACACACTTGGCTCCTTCTACACCCGCCCTCCTTCCCTTCCCAGCCGCAGGCCTCGCTCAGTGTTAGGCGACTCTGCTGGGAGGCGGCGGCTGCCTGTCTGTGGAGGAGTCCTGCCCTCCAACCTTGCTCCTCCTCTGGGCCCTGCAGGGGTCAAGAGAGCTCGGCGCCTGCCCTTCCGCTCGCTTTTTCCCTCAGCCGGTTGGAGCAGCGTCGGTCCGGGAGGTCTCTGGGCTGAGGCGGCGGCAGTTCCTCCGGCTCCATCATGTCCGCGGGCGGAGACCTCGGGAATCCGCTGAGGAAATTCAAGCTTGTCTTCCTAGGGGAGCAAAGCGTTGGAAAAACATCCTTGATCACCAGATTCATGTATGACAGTTTTGACAACACCTATCAGGCAACAATTGGCATTGACTTTTTATCAAAAACAATGTATTTGGAGGCTCGAACAATCAGGCTGCAGCTGTGGGGTACTGCGGGTCAGGAGCGTTTCCGTAGCCTCATTCCCAGTTACATCCGCGGTTCTGCTGCAGCCGTAGTAGTTTACGATATCAGGAATGTTAACTCATTCCAGCAAACTACAAAATGGATTGATGATGTCAGAACAGAAAGAGGAAGTGATGTTATCATCATGCTAGTAGGGAATAAAACAGATCTTGCTGATAAGAGGCAAGTGTCAATTGAGGAGGGAGAGAGGAAAGCCAAAGAGCTTTTATGTTTATTGAAACTAGTGCAAAAGCAGGATACAATGTAAAGCAGCTCTTCCGACGTGTTGCAGCAGCTTCGCCTGGAATGAAAAGCACACAAGACAGAAGCAGAGAAGACATGGTTGACATAAAACTGGAAAAGCCTCAGGAGCAGCCCTTCAGTGAAGGAGGCTGTTCTGCTAATCCCTCATGGCATCTTCAACCCTTCTCCAGAAGCTTACTACTTTGGCCCTCTTACTCTTTCATTGACTGCAGTGTGAATATTGGCTTGAACCTTTTCCCTTCAGTAATAACGTACCACAGTTCATCATTGCTGCTTGTCTCGTGGAGATGATTTGTTAGCTTCACAAGCACAAAAAATGTCAGTGTCTTCGTTATTTATATTTTACAAAAAGCCAAAAGATTCCAGAATATTCCAGTGATAACTTTAAAAATTAGATACATTTTCTTAACATTTTTTTCCTTTTTTAATGTTATGACAGTATGCTTCAAAATGATGGAAATCTCAACAGTATAAGTGTGGCTTGATTAAGGAACAATATTTACAAAAGCATTTGCCTACCTACTTGATCTCTCCCTGTTTTTCTTACCTCTCCTGTAGCTAATACTTATTCTCACCCTCCGTTCCTCAGAACAAACAGGAGATGGCAAGGCAGCAGTCAGACCAAACCCACTGGAATTTTCCTTAAATTTTAGGGATACTACTTGCTGTAGGCCTTGGGTCAAGATGTCCAAAATTATTCTTGAGTACTGATATAAATTCTTTAGACCTTCTTTGAGGTCAAATCTCAGCTATCATGGTGGGCAGTGCTTGAATGAGGAAAGGGTTCTGGTGCATTTTTAAAACAAATCCTAATGAACATACTGAGTACTTACAAGTAGAAGAACAAAATGTATTTCTGACCAAAACAAATGACCCTTTCGCATGTGCTTTATTAGACTCTGGGAGAGGTAAGTGAATAAGTCAGTACAGTTTTTTTAATATTTAACTCTTCATGGTAAAATAAAAAGTTCTAATGAACTATTTCTCCCAAGATTTAAAAAATTCCTAGTTAGAGTTACTCTTATTTGTTAGAAAAGCCTTTTTAAACAATAACTTTTGCTTGAGTTTTCTTTCCTTCTCTTTAAATGCTGTGCAGGCAAGGAACTGTTCAAGCCAAATTCCTTTAAGAAGAACCAGTGGATGAATTTAAATTTGGCACTGTGATCAAAACTATTATAAGCAGTAGAAACAATTTAATATGTAAAACTTACCAACACAGAACCCTCAGCAGAATAGCAAATACTTTGCTCAGGATGTTTGAGGTCAGAATGAGGAAGGAAACAGTTTTCTTATAAGCCCCTATAGGCAGATCTTAAAAAGCATAAATATAAGAAGAGGGGAAAGGAGTGATTGGAAATAAAACAATATTATGCAGGTTTATGCCTTACTTTTTAGTGTTTTGTTTTGTTTTTTCAATGTTGGATCTTTCAGACTGGTTTTGCTTTTTATTATATCTGTATAGTTAGGTTAATTAACCAGTGATTTAGTTTTATATTTAAGCTACAATTTATCTTTTTTCTTTGGTGATATTTATTTCTTTGCCTTCTTTTTTATAACTGCTTTTACCATTTCGATGTTTTGTTGAATCCATTTAGAACTCGATTACCCTGGCAATATGTATTTCCCTTAAAACATTGCAAACAAATATACTAGGAGTGCATGCTCTTTACTAGTTACTGTGAGATTGCTGTGTAAGTTAATAAACACATTTGTAAATACATTGTTTGCAGGAAGAAAATTTCTGAGTTATAGCTCAGCCTGCTGAATTTATGTTTTAAGCATTACTTAACACAGTAGAAAGATGAAAAGACAACGTCTTCATACTTCCTCTTCTCATTACAACAAAACCCTTTAACTGGGAGAATTTTATTCCCCACTCTTTCCTCTTCCTCCTTCACGTCCCATTTATTGTCACCCTGTAATATTCAGAGAGCACTTGGATTATGGATCTGAATAGAGAAATGCTTTCAGATAATCATTAGCCACAGTAACTTATGCTCAAAGACAGGATGGAGTTGTAAAGTGCTTTTATAATGCAATATTATTGTTAAAGGCAAGGGTCGACTTTTTTGTTTTATTTTGACATGGCATGTCCTGAAATAAATATCAATTCAATATGGAAAAAAAAATATGAGAGAGAATTTAAAACATTCTCTGACAGACAGTGACAGAATTTGTGAACAAGTTACCTGCTCTACAGGAAATATTAAAGGGAGCATTACAGACAAATAGGAAAAGACAGCAGTGAGAGGTTTGGAACACAATTTTGGGTCATGGTAGCACAGCAGTGTAGTACACTGAACAAAGATAACTATGAATATGGTTGGAATAGGAAGGTTAGGGGCATGTGGGACACCAGAAGGAATGAGGAAAGATAAAGACTTGGACTGTATAACTCAGTGAAACTTGGAGTGCTCAACAATTGTGATAAAATGTACAAATATGTTTTTACATGAGGGAGAACAAGTGAATGTCAACCTTGCAAGGTGTTAAAAATAGGGTGGCATCAGGGAAAAAATACAATCAATGCAAACTAGAGACTATAGTTAACAGAAACATTGTATTATGCTTCCTTTAATATAAAAAAGGCAATATACCAAAGCTAAGTGCCTATAAGAGGCAGATATAAGGGAGGGGTATGGGACTCTTGGCATTGGTGATGTTGTCTAACTCTTTTATTGTACACTACTTTAATTCTACCTTTCCTTTTATTGCTATTTAGTTGTCATTTTTTTTCTTTTTCTTTTGTCTTTCTACCTTCCTTGAATCTTCCTCCTTCTTTTTGGAAGAAATGGAAATGTCCTTATATAGATAGTGGTGATGGTGGTGAATGCATAAATACATGATTATACAAGGAACCATTGATTGTTTACTTAGGATGGAATGTATGTTGGGTGAACAAAACCGTCTTAACAAACAAACAAACAAAAAAAAACAAGTTGATGAAGAAAACTTGAGGGCATTATATTGAGTGAAATAAGTCAGATACAAAAGGACAAATATTGTATGGTCTCACTGATATGAACTAGTTATAATATGTAAACTCATAGACGTGAAATACAGGTTACCAGGATATAGAATGAGGCTAAAGAATAGGGAGTGGTTGCTTATTATGAACAGAATGTTTAACTAGGTTGAGCTTAAGAGTTCGGAAATGGACAGAGCTGACGGTAGCACTTTTTGTGAGAATAACAGTGCTGAATGGTGTGTGAATGTGGTGGAAAGGGGGAGCGGGAGCTTAGAGTCACTTATGTCACCAGAAGGAAAGTTGGAGGTTAAAATATGGGAAGCATAAAAGAGTGAATCTTGTAGTGGACAGTGTCCATAGTTAATAGTGCATACATTAGAAATCTCTTTCATGAACTAGAACAAATGTATGACACTATAAGTAGAACTTAATAATAGAGGGGTATATAGGGAAAAATATACCTATTGCAAACTATGTACTACAGTTAGTACTTTAGCACTCTTTAATCAACAGTAACAAATCTACATACCAATACTATAAGTCAATAATAGAGGGGTGGGGTAGTTAGGGGTGTGGGAGGATTTGAGTTTTCTTTTTTGTTTTTATTTCTTTTCTGGAATAATGGATGCACAGCCATGGGCAATTGATTGCGCACTTTGGATGATTGTATGGTATGTGAACAATTTTTTTTTAAATGTGAATTTTTTTTAAAAAGATGTTTTGATTTTTAAAAAGGGGTGTCTTTTTATCTCCTCTAAAGACACTTGTCCCCACCTCCTAAAACAACAAAATTTTATCCCCATGGTACATATTTTATTTCATTATGAAAATTTAGATACATTTTAAAACTTATTTGACATATTTTACTTGTTTCTATGGTAACCTCCATTTAAAATTGATTTCTTCTCCTCTAGTAGCATTTAAAAAAAGTTTTCTTTCATAAACTAATATTTTAAGGAGTTCTGAATTTCTCACAAATATGAAATTAGCCCTTCTCAAAATGTTGCTTCTTAAAGGATGAAGACAACTTTATTATTGGAAAACTCTTCAATACAAGAAAGAGGCTCTTTTCCTTTCCTTAAATGGAAGCCACTATTTTTAGTTTGATTTTATTCTGGTTTTGTTCTAGGAATCAGAAATGGGGCTGAATTTTTTTTCTCAATAAATATTGCTTTCTAATTACAAAGCAATGCATATTAATCTGGTAGTTTAAAAAAGAAAAATGAAAAATGAATAAAACAGAAAAAAACAACAGGCATTTTTTACAATCCTATAAATACATAAAAATTATTTACTGAAGAATCAAGTAAGACAAAATATTCCTGGGTCACTCAAAAAAAAATGTTCAAAAGCCATAATCAAATTAATTTTCTTTTCTTAACCTAATCAGTTCCTCAAAACTATGCTTTAATATGAGTTCTTTCTTATTTGGATTAGGATTTACCTCTGATTTTTGTTTTTGTTTCTTTTTTTTTCCTGTGGTTTCAACTTGCTTTTTTTAAAAAAAAAAAAATTAACAAGAGAAACATATATCCTATCTACCACATCTTTAAGATCATTTAATTTCTTAAGCATATCATTTTTGAATGGCCTAGCTTTGTCTGATTATCCAATAGGTATATACCACAGTTGCCAGCCTTTTTTTTTTTTAATTCTAATTGCACCCTTAAGTTAGTTCTATGTTTCTTGGATCCTATAACTTTCTCTTTCTTGGATTCCTTTTCCATCCTACTGGAGAACACCCACAAGTAATCTTTCAGAAAACGTAAATAAACTTTTGAGTCTTTGGTTTAACTACAGATTAATTTCACAAATTGAAAATCAATACTCAGTTTTTATAGTATTATAATTGCATAAATATTATTTACTGAAGAATTGAGTTGTGTGGTTATGGAAGTCTGCATTTGCCACGATACTTGGTAAATAGTTTGGTTGGGTTGATAATTCTAGATGGAAAATCACGTTCACTTGGTCTTACAAAGGCATTGCTCCAGCGACTTACTCTTCTGACATCCAAAATTACAAGAATTCCAAGTCCAGGTTAATTCTCATTCCTTTTCATACTCTTATCTTTGGGAATCTTCTCTCTATATTTCATGTTCTAAATTTTATCATTACTTGTATGTGTCTTTTTTTATTCTTTTTGCTCAGTCCTCAGTGGGTCTTTCCAATTTGAAAACACTTTTTTTTTTACTTTGATAGTTTTCTCTCCTCATGTATTCTGTTTTCTATCTAGAATTTCCATTGGATGAATGTTGTAATTCCTGGACTGATTCTACATATCTTTTGACTTTTTTCTCATATTTCCGACTCTTTCTGCTCTACATTCAGACATTTCCCCAACTTTGTCTTCCAGCTTTTCTACTGAATTGTTTAATTTCCAGGGACTCTGGTGCCCTTGCTTAACCATTCATGTTTACAAGTAAAGATAGGGAAGGACATGGACTGGCTCTGCTCATTCAGATTACAGGGGTAGAAAGCAGACAGATGGGCTACTCCCCATTCCCCTATGTGCCCTCTCCCCTGGTCCAAAACAAAGAAGGTTTCATCCTCCCTCAAGAAGCCCTAGACCTCTGAGGTAGATGAATTCCCTTAGAAAACAGATGCTACTCATCTCCGAGGGTGACCGAGAAGGAGGTTTTCGGCCTGAGGGTGGGCAACCAGCTCAGCTGTTCCAGATGGCCCT
The DNA here is from genome assembly GCA_004027775.1 of Bradypus variegatus. Lineage (NCBI taxonomy): Eukaryota > Metazoa > Chordata > Mammalia > Pilosa > Bradypodidae > Bradypus > Bradypus variegatus. Next base: position 11,328 of record PVKY010008002.1, read on the forward strand.
TCCAATAGTCGTAGTGACTGTTGACTTACTTTCCATTCCTACTTCCCCTTTCTGTCAACTCAGAGCTTGGTGCCTCTTTAGGAGCCCCCAGGAAACTGGTTTTATCTCCAGTGAAGACGGCTTTCTCTCTCAGGAAGGTGGCTCCCTCTCTATTGCACCAATCTTCCAATACCTCACATACTGTATCCTACTCTAGTTTATTTGGAAATTCACTCTCACTTGTTTTCTGTCATACAGAAAGTTATCAAAAATTCTGCTGATGTCCCACCTACTGTACTCTGTACCATTGTGGATTTACTCCCTTCTCTATGTCTTCTCTGCTATTTCGATAGTCCACTGAGCAGCAGGGAAGGAAATATGTGGGCCCACTTCACTTTCTGAACTAGACAACCAAGCAGCAGCATTGAATTGTTTAAACTATGTCTAGGAGGCAAATATATATAAAATCTTTAATTTGCCTTTATGTCACTTTTAGTAAGGTTGAGTATCTCTTACATGTGGTTGGCCATTTAAATTTCTTCTTCTTTGGACCATTTATAAAATGATTGGTTCTAGATGGCATTCAAATCCAGCAGATACTTTACTTCTAGCTCTTTGCATGGGCCATGTTAGGTTGCAAAGATATGCCACTTGTGAGATCTTAATCCTTGTGAATAGTAATTCATAATTCACGACATATGAGATGAGAAGCCCTGTGGGTAGCTCCATTCCTGCAGCTGGTGATCAGAGATGGGGACCAATACCCACTTTGTAAACAATCCATGGCTCTTCCACCCTTGGTTTATATAAACTGAACTCTCAGCACTCCTGAAGCTCCAAGAATCATCCTCAGGGTAGCTTATTTCAACATCTTGGGCACCCTTTGGACCAAGCTCTTTATTTGGAGAAATGCAACAAATGCTTTCTTAAAATTGACCATTGACATAAAAATCACAATAATGCTGAGAAAATTTGAAGTCATGTATGTGCCTCTTAGTTCTATTTTAAGTAAGACAAGGAACTTTGATGCACTCATGCAGCAAAGCCAGGCACTACTGGAAAATTCAGGGCCCACATCCTCCCTCTTGGTCTGGCTGAAACCGCATGGGACGTGAGTCTATTTGTGGCAGAAAGCCTGTGTGGCAGGAGTTGAGGATGACTCTTCTCCCCCTTTACCTCATACATCCACAAACTTCTGAATTTAGGAGGGAGAAGGCGAAGCAGGAGGGAGTGACTGTTAAGAAAGGGTGAGGGATCCCTTTTTGCAAAACTCTTGGTAGGCCACAATTTTATCTTAAGCCATATTGTCACAAATAGAAATGCTACCAAAGAAGACTTAAGGAATGGGACCTAGACAGGTAAATCCCAATGAAACCATGGACTGAAGCAGGGCAAGGACCCTGTACTTTTACCTTTTTTACAACCCCCAAAGCCAAAGGACTTTGCACACAATAGGTATTGAATATGCACCTGTGGTTAGTTAATTAATTAATGCACCATCTAATAACCTTCCCAGATATGGGGGGTGGGGACTATTAGGAGAAGGAAACCCTCCTTCTTATCCACATCTTTCTTATTCTTCCACAAGGCAGATGTTGTTGCTAATGTGATTGGACTATGGAGATAATCAAGTGTTCAGTTTTTACAATATCCCAAAGATTCAGCTTTTGTTACATGAGATGGCAGGAGTCTTTTCATCAACATCACACAGCAGACATCCACGAGTCCCTGACCAGCCACCACCCCAGCCCCACCCCCACTTAGAAGTCTGGTTCATTCTCTCTGTCTCGGTCTCTTCCTAACCCAGAGAGAGGTGAAAGCCTGAGATCTGAATTCACTATATAGAAGGCCCCACTTCAGCTTCTAGCTGTAACTGCATGCTCCAATTCAGCTTTGCCAGACTTCTCTGGGAGGTGGGGCATATGGGTGGTCAGAGAAGTAGAGGAGTGGGTATTGTGCAGGACCCCCCAAAATAAGGCAGTACTTTTCTTCCATTTGCTATCATCTCTCTCCCTCTCCCTCTCCCTCTCCCTCTTTTTATCTCTGCCTCACTTCTTAGGGAAGAGGCATCATTGGCAGGGAGAACATGGGCAAAGTACCAACAAAATCAAATGCCATCAAAATCTAGTCTACATCATTAATGAAGATTAAGAGTTTGATGTTCAAAAAATCTGCATGTTCCACTTAAATAAAGAGTTGTGTAAATATAAGGAAGCTCTGGATTCAATCTGTGTGTTGGCTCATTGACTGATTGCCTCATTGGATGATCACTTGTGCTAAACGAACAAACCAGAATCATACAACTAATCCGCCAAACACATGTGGCTGAAAATGATTTCTTAAGATGCTCATTTCCCTTCACTAATATTCCCAGGTGTGTCAGTTTGAATCTATTTTGTACCCCTTAAAAGTCCATGTTTTTCTAATCCAATCTTGTCAGGGCAGATCTATTGAGGGTGGGACCTTTTGGTTAGGTTGTTTCCATGGAGATGTGACCCACCAAACTGTGGATGAGACCTTTTGATTAGATTATTTCCATGGAAATGTGACCCCACCCATTTGAGGTGCATCTTAATTAGTTTACTAGAGTCCTTAAGAGCCCAACACAGACTGAGACACTTAGAGAGAAAACACCCAGAGACATTTTGGAGACGGCTGTTGAAACCAGAATGAGGAGAGAAGCTAAGAGATGAAATTCTGAGTTTGCCCCAGAGAAGCTAACAGAGGACTCCCCAGACACTTGGAGAGAAATGCCCTGCGAGAAATGAGCAAGGACACTGTTCCAGTTTGCTAATGCTGCTGGAATGCAAAATACCAGAAATGGATTGGCTTTTATAAAGGGATTTATTTGATTACAAAGTTACAGTCTGAAGGCCTTAAAAGTGTCCAAGCTATGGCGTCAACAAATATACCTTCATGAAGGAAGGCCAATGGCATCCAGAAAATATCTGTTAGCTGGGAAGGCACATGGCTGGTGTCTGCTGATCCCAGGTTGTGTTCCAGCTCCTCTCTCAGCTCCTGTGTGTTCTTCAAAGTGTCCCTCTTGGCTGTGTCACCTCCTGTCTGTGAACATTTTTATAGGACTCCAGTGATTCAGTTAAGACACACCCTGAATGGGCAGGGTAA
>PVKY010008004.1:0-14458 GCA_004027775.1 Bradypus variegatus
CGCACTACAACTGCGCAGGCGCAAACCGACAGCCACTTCCGGGCCCCAGAGCCGCATTTTGCAAACCGGGAAAAATCCAGCGAGGTTTCCCGGAGTGAGGATGGCTACCTACAGCCTGGCGAACGAGCGACTACGCGCCCTGGAAGATATCGAACGGGAAATCGGCGCCATCCTCCAGAATGCAGGTTTGGGATGCGACGATCGGACGGCAGGGAGCAAGAGCGAGGCCGAGTCTCATGCATCTGCGGGGACCAGAGAGTGGGGGCAGGGTGGACAACGAATATATGGAGGTGGGAGGGGCTTTCCTTGGGGCCGGGCTATATTGGCTGTCGCCGGGTGGCACCGCCTTCTCTTGGCTCCGGCAGGTAATGTGATCCTGGAACTGTCCAAGGAAAAAACCAATGAGCGGCTCCTGGACCGACAGGCGGCGGCGTTCACGGCTTCTGTGCAACACGTGGAGGCGGAGCTGTCGGCTCAGATCCGCTACCTCACTCAGGTGGGTGTTTGGTGGGAGTTGCTACGAGCTGACCCCAACTCTCAGCCTTGGTCTTAGGCTTCGGAGTCCGGGACTAAGCTTTGGCCTCACCCCGATCTACCTGGATAACCCTGGCAGGACCCCTCCCCTCCAGGATCGGGTTCTTCCCCCAAAAAGGAGATTAAAATCGGCCCTGCCTATCTCACTGGGTTGCATCACATGAACCACTAGATGGGGAGGTGCCTGGGAATGGGCTTTGCAAACGATGTCAAAACCACAGGACTTTGTCCTTGGAAACTTGACCTGACTTGCCTGGCCCAGAGAAAGGGGACAGATTGAGAGGGCTCTGAAATCATTGCAACAGCTACCACCATTTCTTAAATTCTTACAGTGTGTCAGACACACTGCATTATCTTATCTAATCCTACAACAACTCTAGAAAGTAGTTATTGCCACCTTCACTTTACAGACAAGGTTAACAGAAGTTAGGTGATTTACCCTAGGTCACCCAGCTACCATGTGGCATAACTGGAATTCAAACTCAAGGACAAAATGAGAAAAGAGACTTGCTTAAGGAGGTGGGTAAGGAAGCAGACGCTCCACTTATCAGTCCAAGTGTCCTGTAGGTGGCCACAGGGCAGCCCCATGAAGGCTCCAGCTACTCTTCGAGGAAGGACTGTCAGATGGCCCTGAAGCGAGTGGACTATGCCCGCCTCAAGCTCAGTGATGTGGCCCGCACCTGTGAGCAGATGCTGGAAAACTAGACCAAGGAGGTGGAGCAACAGCTTGTAGGGAGACCACCACTTGCACCCCAGGACAGAACCTGGAGACCTGAAGGGATGGGGATGAATAGGGTGCTGGGGCTGATGCTTCCATGCCCTTCTGGTCACAGTCTACCATGACAAAGGGGGAAAAGGCGAGAATGGAGAAACCAAAGACCAAGTCGCCCAGCACTACAACCTGGCTCCTCCAGCACTGCACTTCCTAAAACTGCGGACGAGCTCAGACGCCATAGAGACTGACACACCCAACCCACTTCCTCACACACTTCGTGCCCCTGCCCCAGGCTTCCCACAGACTAGGCCCAATGAATACACATTTTTCTTCATTGGGAGAGACAAAACAAGAGCTAAGGGTTTTAATAAAAATAAAAATAATAACAAAAACAGGGAGATCAGACTGTCATTGGGGCATATGACTGATGCGAAAGACAGAGGAAGTGAAACCAGACTGTATGGTGTCAGCAGCTCGGCAGCAAGGGAGGGAGGGTTGGAAATCCCAGCTCTTCACTGGAGGGCCTGGGGAGGAAGGAGGAGAGGACTGAGGTTGAGGAGGAACAGCTGACACAGTGTGAGGAGAGACTTGGGGTAAGGGGGAACCATCAGCAGGGAAGATGAAGCCAGGAATCATGGTAGGGGGCAAAGGCCTGAAGCCAATGTCTGCAGAAAGAAGAGTCAATAATTATAAAAATAAAATTTTAGTAGTTAAAAAAAAAAAACACATAGAACTTACCCACAATACCATTACCCAGTGTAAAAGGGGGAATTTATAGCATTAGAAAAAAAAAGAGGGATCTAAGAGAGGGCAGCGGCTGTGCCTACCATGTGCCAGAGATTGTTCTAGTATATTAAACACACAGTGCTGACTAAATCATAGTCTCTACTCTCACGGAACTTCTTTTCTTATGAGGTTGATTGACATGTTGTAAGTCTGATGCCACAGGTGTGTAATGGAGCTGCAAATCTGGAAGGGAAAATGAAGTTGAGAGATGAGCTCTGAGATCAAGGGGAGTTGAAGTGGAGGGAGAAGAGGGGAGGTAGAGAGGATGGGGGTTAGCTTGAACTGGGGACTCAGACTCCAAGACCTAAACCCCAAGACCTGGTACACAGCACGTGCTCAATAAAGATTTATGAATTGAATGACTGAACCCTGCCTTCCTCCAGAGCTGCATCTCTCAGTAACCTGCTCTAGCTGCCATCTTCTCAATGTTGCTCCAAGCACTTACGCCCTCAGTGGCTTCCCTCCCTCCCCCCTCCAGTCTCTGGCTGATTCTTCCATCAAACCATATATTTGTCTGCCTGGGTCAGGTCTGCCAGCCCCCTGGGATCTACTGGGGGCAGGGCCCCTGCCAGGGAGGCTCTGGGTCCCTGGGGGTTCAGAAAACCAGTTTACCTGGAAAGTACTTCTGCTTCCTCCTGCACACCATGTAGAGTAGAGCTCCAGTGAGGATCAAGATGATGGCCTGGAGGGACAGCACTGGCACCATGACTGACGATCCAGCTGTAGGATCCAATTTTTTATCCAGCCGCTTCTGGTTTTCCCCAGCCTCAAGCCCAGCTCTCAGACTGGGACCCACAGTGGGAACGGTGGTTTCGGTTTTTTTGGGAAAAGTGAGCCCTTTGTCCAAGGACACTGCTCCTGCTGGAATGGTGGGCTGCTGGGAAGACTGCAGGATGGATGGCAGGTATGGCTGGAATGGGGTGCTCATGTCTGAAGGTGCCCGCTCTGTGGGCTCAAGAGCTTGGGTGCTGGAGGGAGGTAAATGCTGCTGGGAGTGCTGACTCCCACATTCTGGAGAGGAAAGAAAGGAGTCAGTACTATCTACAGAGGTCAAGGTGAAAAAGCAGATGGAGGGAAGGAGGACAGCTGAAGGTCAGGAGAGGTAGGCTGTAGCAGAGGGGAAATGTGGGGAACAAGGAAGAAAACAAACTGCAGTATGGAATCACTAGAAAAAGTGTATGTTTTGAACTGGGAAGTCAGGAGACCTGGGATTGAACCCCGGCTCTGCTACAAAGTAGCTGTATGACCTTGTAATGTGTCTCTTAAGTCCTCTGGGACTCAGTTGTTTTCTGCTGTAAAATATGGATAATTTTATGGAGGAATTAAATGAGATCACATAGGTCTGTGTAGTCCAAAGTGTGGTGTGTGAACAAGAAGACTTTAGGTGGGACATAGAAGAATATTTTGTATTTTAATGGTCATGCATTTATTTTAGGAGTGAAATGCAATGAATGTCTCAAATTTGTGATTTCCCAGGAGTTATTACTTTGGATAAGTTGCTGTTTAAATTTTCCAGAGGTCACTGTGGACACTTAAGATTTATTCATTTCATCATGTGTAAACTTTAGGTCAAAAGAAAAAGAAAAAAAAACAATACAATATTGAACTCAAGTTAATAATCTACATGGAGATGAAGTCTAGTGATGCCTGCACCTTACTTTGAAATTTTTTGAAATGTGTCAAAAAATAAAGTGGATTGATGATGGAGAGAGAGATGGACAGATTCAATAGATATACAATAAAGCAAATATAGTACAATTATTGTAGAATCTAGGAGGTGGGAATATGAATGTTCACCATACAATTCTTTACACTTTTGTATATATCTTGCAATTTTCATAATAAAATATCGGAAAACAAATATAGCGGCTTGATTTTAAGAAGAATATTAAGTAAATAACAGCACCGGGGGAATTGACAAAAATCATGAAGGTGGTGATGAATGAAGTTTGGTCAATACAGACTCAGGTGAAGGTACTCTGACCAGTGTTGGAATGTTCTGGGAATGTGAAGTCCCACAGGGGGAAGGCTTGAAGCAAAGACATCTGTAAGGTGGAGACTGCTTAGCCCAGGAGGGACAGTCTGAGAAGGAGGGGACAAGTTCTCACCTCTGTGATCAAAGCATCTCATCAGATTACGAACCCAGGGGTCTCTGCTGTGCCCACACACACTCCTGACACGGAGCTGGAACCTGCAAGGGAAAGACCTGTTCTCAGCTGCTAGCTCCCCACTCCTTCTCTTCTACTCCTTTCTCATTCAAAGGAGTGAAGTCACCACGGAGAGCGAGCCTTGTCAGCTAGGGGCTGGGAAGTTCCCAAGTAGGTGGGACATGGAAATGAATATGCAGAGAATCGGAGCCAACATAACCGGGAAAGGGGGTGGGTCCACCGCAAGGAGTTCAGCTTTAGACCAGAAGAGGGTCCTGGAGGCGCCTAGCAGGAACGGGGCGGGCGCTGCCCTCCCAGCGGTGGATGAGAAGATTACCTGATGAAATGTTGACAGCGCTTGTAGTTTGTCAGTACTTTTCGGAATTGTTCCACGTATTCAGCCTTTGGTGGGGCGTCCGAAGGAAATAATCTATCACAGGAACAACTTCCTGCCGTGCCGCCCAGGTTGCCGTCGGCTAAGCAGAAATGGAGGTGGTCGGCACGAGTTCCCAGGTCAAGGGGCCACCCCCCACCCCCAGGCTGAGCCCCCACGTCAACACACCCCTCCCAAAAGACGTCCTTAATCCCACCTGGACCCAGGTGTCCCCTAGCTTCTGTCGTCAGCCCCACGCAGCTGGCCCTCTCCTTGCCCCGGCTGCCTTGGGGGATATGGTGAGCCTGGTTCCCCATTTATACGAAATCCGGGGCCTTCGTACCCCCCTTCCCACGCACATTCCCTTTCCCGGACTCGGGGATCTAGACCCCCCCCAGCCCAGCCCCTGACGAACCTGGCAGAGTCAGCCGCGCTAACAGCACGATTAGGAGGAGCGCGCGGGCAGGGGGTCGCCCGCCCCGCCACATCGCGGGGTCTCGGTTGAGTTTCGGGGTGACGCAGACGCCTCGCCCTGCCTGCCTCCCAGACGGGATCCCGGAGCGGGCCATCCCGGGCCGGTTTTCCTTCCCCGCTCCGCCGGAGATGCGGCAGGAGACGACGGCCGTGGGCGCCGCGCCCCGGCTGCGTTGGGGGCGCGAGGGTGCGGACTTCCCTGCCGGCGCAGCCAACGCCTCGAACGGACCTCGGCGCGGTCAGTACCGCCGGGGCCTCGCGGTCCCCCGGCCGCCCGCGGCAGGGAAACCCCCGGAGGCGGAGCTGCCCCGCCCCGCGCCCCCGCGTAGCGCAGCGCCCCGAGCCTTCATCGATGGGGCGGCCAGAAGGGTTTGAATAAACCGAAAGGAAACGCAGGTGGCGGGGTTCGGCGGGTAGTGACCTCCCCCACCCCCACCGCGGGGTGACTCGGCTTGGCTCCGGGGCGCCGCCCGCCCGCCCGGCCCAAGTCGGTAGTGGGGAGCCTCCCTCCAAGGTGCTTTCACTTCCCGGGGCCGGGCTGGGCGCAGCGGAACCCAGCCACAGGGCCGGGGCGAAGGCCGCCGAGAGGCGGGCCGCGCACCCACGGGTCAGGGCAGCGACCGCGCACGCGAGGCCCGCGGGGCCGTGGCCGGTTCGGGTGGCCCTGACGTCACGCTCGCCCCCTCGTGGTATTTACCTTCGAAAAGTGGTTGGCGGCTGCAGGTACCGGAGTCGTGGGCGACCGGGAGGGGCGAGGTCTGCCTGGGCTCACCGTCAAACCGGTCCAAGCCAAGAGATGCCCCAAGTCTCTTCCCACCTCCCCCGCCCCACAGACGGATCCCAAATTCTTCCCTCCTCGCCCAACCCTTCCCGATGGGATTAGCCCTCCCTCATTTGAGCCCCCGAGTGCTTCTCCTCTACCCTAATCTCCCACTTCCTAGCTTAACCTCCCATCCTCATCTCCAAACTCTCATCCTCAGTCCTGAAACTGTATTCTCACTTCCTAACACATAGTTGACTCCACCTTAAACTACTCTCGGACTCCTGCCAGCCCCCCCAACTCTCTCACCACCACCCCCTCCCTCACAGTATACCCTTCCTCTGCTCAGTCCAGGCCCAGGCCCTGTGCCCCTGAAGACATGGAGTTTGTGTCTGGATACCGGGATGAGTTCCTTGATTTCACTGCCCTCCTCTTTGGCTGGTTCCGCAAGTTCGTGGCAGAGCGCAGGGCTGTGGGGACCAGCCTTGAGGACCACCGGCGACACTGGGAGGCTCAGATCAGAAGGCTGCCCCAGGACCCGGCCCTATGGGTGCTCCATGTCTTGCCCAACCACACTGTGGGCATCAGGCTGGGGCAAGGGGCAGAGCCAGGCGCTGCGCCAGGCCTGGGGGCTGCTCAGCTCCTGGGTGATGGGCTCCCACTCCATCTGCGAGACCTGAGCCCCTATGTCAGCTTTGTCAACCTGGAGGATGGGGAGGAAGGAGAGGGGGAGGAGGAGGAAGATGAGGAGGAAGAGAATGGAGAAGAGAAGGGGGAACCACAGGAGGACGGGAAGCCAGCCGTGATCAGCAGGGAGTCCCCCCAGGAAGCAAACCCTCCAGGGGAGCCAGAGGAGGCTGAGCAGGAGGCAAGAGGTGGCGTGGATGGCTGCCAAGAGGACAGGGCAGAGGACAAAACAGTGCCTGAGAAGAAGAAAGGATGGAGAAGTGGTAAGCACCAAGGGCTGGCCTTGCCATACCCCCTTGCCCAGCTATGCCTCACCTTCCCCCACTACCCAGAACCCAGCCAGAACCCAATCTGGCCTGAAGAAGTGTCTTCACCAATCCACAGTACTTTTTGCTTTTTGAGTCAACATTTAAACATTGAAAGAGAAAGCAGTCCAGAAGTCTGGATTGATATCTTGAGGAAAATCGAGTGTTCTAACAGGAGGACTACTTTTCTGCATGGTGGCAAATGCTGGTACTGTGAAGCAGCCTTAGATGGGGCACACCCTCTCCCCCAAGCCCCTTTACTCATTGGGTTACTTGCCCAGCCCCTATAGGCATCTGGGAACCCTGACCTTGACCATCTTTGCCCCTTTGACTTTTTCTTCTTTTCCCGGAAGCTGCCCCTTTGCATGTTTCCTGCTTCTTACTGGTGACGGATGAACATGGTACCATCTTGGGCATCGACCTGCTAATGGATGGAGCCCCCGGGAGTGCAGGCCAGGGCTCAGGGGCAAAGAATCCAACCCACCTGGCACCTCGGGCCTATGCACTCCTCTGCCACAGCATGGCCTGCCCCATGGGGTCTGGGGAACCCCGAAAGCCCCGACAGCTTACTGTGGGAGACCCCCAGCTGCATCGGTACTAAAACTTGGCATGTGAGGGTGGGGAAGCCTGGGGACCTGGGCTCGTGAGCTCCCAGCCTGACCCCATCTCCACCCCCACTCAGAGAGCTGGAGACCTTGGTCCCGAGACTCAGAGTGAAGTTAGCCAAGACCCCAATGCGGACATGGGGTCCCCGGCCAGACTTCACCTTTGCCTCCCTTCAGGCTCGAACCTGCCATGTTTGTCACAGGCATAGCTTTGAAGTGAAGCTGACGCCTTGGTGAGCAGCCAGCAAAGATGGGGTGAGAGGGAGGAAGACCCCAACAGTAGGCAAATAGAGAGAAGGCAGGTGGGGGGCTCAGCAGACACAGAGGGAGGGCCATGGAGATAAGATAACAAAGGCATTAAAACAATGAACAAGCCCTTCCAGTTAGAAAGACAGACAGACCAATAGATAGCTTAAGGACAGACAAAGGACCTACAGAAAAGCACTAGGGACCCACCACCCGCCGTGTCTGCCAGCCCTCAGTGTAGCGCTGTGCTGTACTGTGGAGAGGCTTGTCTCCGGGCTGACTGGCGGCGGTCCCCAGATGACGTGAGCCACCGATTCTGGTGCCCAAGGCTTGCAGCTTTCATGGAGCGGGCGGGAGAACTGGCAACCCTGCCTTTTACCTACACCGCAGGTAACATAAGGAGGTCAGGGTGGGTGGGGAAGGTGGGATCAGAGCTTTGGGACTGCAGCCCAGGGGGCCTGGCAATGGGTACAGGGTCCTGGGGTTGAAGGCTGAGTGCTTGGAGCTGGAATCTAGATCCCTGAAAGAAGGGCTGGGTACTGGGTGTTTGGGGTTAGAAGCTAGTTAGATCCCTGGGTTTGGGGCAGGGATCTGGAGCTAAGGAGTGAGCTCCTGGGTCCCTGAAAGAGTTTAGGGGATTATGGAATAGGGATTCAAACATTAGCTTGCTTCCCAGCTCCACCATTAACTGGCAGTGTGACCTAAACATATCTCTTGAGTTCTCTGGCCTCAGTTTCCTCTTCTGAAAAATAGGGAGGCTAACAAATGTTAAAATCCATGGATAGAATTGTTATAGGATCATGTGAGCTTGGTGCCTGGTAAAATATTAGTGCTCTCCCTGATTCAAATCAGACTCAGATTTGGGGTCCCTGGGGGAGGCTGAGGAGAGTGCAAGTCTCCAAGCCCTCAACCCTTCCCCTACTCCAGAGGTGACCAGTGAAACTTTTAACAAGGAGGTCTTCCTAGCCTCACGGGGCCTCACTCGTGGCTACTGGACCCAGCTCAGCATGCTGACTCCCAGCATCCCCAGGCACCCCCGGGGCAGCACGCCATCCCTCAGCCTTCTTCTCAGTGGTGCGTGGGGTATCTCTTCAGGCCTGGGTCCCTTCGCCTAGAGGGATGGAAGGGGGAGAAAAACCTTGTCTAGGTCTCAGATAACCCCTCCACATTCACACTGAACTCCCCCTCCCCTTACCAGGGGTCATTACAGGCCTTTCCCCAACCCTCAAAGGGGTCACTGCTTCCCACCCTGTCCAGAAGCCCCATCCCTCCAGAGGCGAAGCCCCATCCCTCTAGAAGCAAATCCCCATCCTCTTGCTGCAGCTCCAGACGCTCCTCTGGGACACAGTTCCTTAGGAAGGAAGAGGGGGGTGGCCCAGGTGATGGTCCCACTGACACCAGACCCTTCTTCTCCCTTTCATCCTCTCAGAGGATCCCTACCAACTTCTCCAGGGGGACGGATCTGCCTTGATGACTCCTGTACCCCCAGATCCACCAAGAGGCCCCTTTGGTGAGCTAGAGGGGCCCTCAGGAGCCCAGGGGTAGGGACAGGGGCTGGAGGGCCAGAAGCCTGGGTTGCCCACACAAAAGGGGCTGTTTGACTAGAGGAGTTGGGGTCCTGACCTGCGGCCTGGTCCCCCAGTAACCCCCTTTCCCCAGTCTCCTGGCAGGATTACTACACATGGCGGGGCCTCAGCTTGGACTCCCCCATGGCCGTGCTTCTCACCTACCCTCTGACAGTGTACTACGTCATCACCCACCTTGTGCCCCAGTCATGTAAGGGGGGCCGCGGCAGGGGAAGGGTGCCTGGAGCGGAGGAGGGGAGCAGGGGATTGAGGAGCTGGTAGGTGGCTGGAGGGAGAAATGGGGGAGACCATATGGTTCAAAAGCTGGCTTCTCACCCAGTCCCTGAGCTCAACATTCAGAACAAGCAGTCACTGAAGATCCACGTGGTGGAGGCCGGGAAGGAGTTTGACCTCATCATGGTGTTTTGGGTGAGCCCCTCTGCACCTGGAGGTTGAGCTTTGGCGCTTGGGGCTGGATGCAGAGTGGGACCCGGATCTGCCCTGATCTCTGTCCTTCAGGAGCTCTTGGTCCTGCTCCCCCATGTGGCCCTGGAACTGCTGTTTGTGGGCAACGGCCTGCCCCCGGAGAGTGACCAGCAGCATTTTACTCTACAGAGGGTGAGCACTAAGGGGAGCCCTGCTCCTCAGCCCTGCTCCCCCTTCTGTCCTCCCCACTGGGCCCCTCCCTTCTCTCCTGGTGCAGCCCCCAGTGCCCTGACGTTCAGTGGCCTCCCCACCCCGCTCCTGGCTCTCCAGGATGGCCCTGAGGTGTCTGTCCGCCCTGGATCTGGGGTATCGGCACGGCTCAGCTCTGGGACCAAGGAAAAGGGGGGCCGCAGGGACTTGCAGATCAAGGTGTCAGCACAGCCCTACCACCTGCTCCAGGGGCCCAAGCCGGACCTGGTGATTGGTGAGGGCCTGGGGTTCCAGGGTGGGGGCCTGGGAAAGGTCGGGGAAAGGAAGACCATAGGAGCCAGCTTCTCCCTACTCTGTCCGCAGGATTTAACTCTGGCTTTGGTCTCAAGGACACTTGGCTGAGCTCTCTGCCCCGGTTACAGGTGGGAAGGGGTCTACAAGAGACCTCTCACTTCCTGCCCTGTCTCTCCGCCCTTCTGAGGGTCTCTGTCTGCTGTCCCACCATCTGGCCCAAAGATCTGGGGAACTGCCCGGGTCCTCTTGCCCCTCCGTGCTCACTTTGCGCCCCTCCCCAGTCCCGGTCTGTTCTGGGGCCTCAGTTTCCAACCCTCCCTGCCATTCTTGGGGCTTGGGATTGGGGGGGAGGGGGGCAGCCTCCCGGAGCGCGGCTCTGAGGCCGTCCCCCGCCCGCAGTCCCTCCGGGTGCCCGCCTTCTTCACCGAGAGCAGCGAGTACGGCTGCGTGATGGACGACCAGACCATGGCCGTGGCCACGGGAGGGGGCACTAGCCCGCCGCGGCCCAACCCCTTCCGCTCCCCCTTTCGCCTCAGAGCGGCCGACAACTGCATGCCCTGGTGAGAGGGCCCGCGACTCTCCCCATTTCCTCCGTGACCCCCAACTCCTCCTCTTGCTCTCCGGCCCCACACCCCAAAAGGCCCCACCTCTATCCTCTTCCCCTCCCCAGCCCGCCATAACCCGCGGTCACGGCCTCCGCTGCTCCCCACCATCCTCCCTGGCCCAGACACCCCCACCCCAGCACCCCTTTTTAGATCCAGCTCACAGAATCTTCCCAACTCCTTGCCTCACCCCCAAAGAGGACCCTGCGCCCCTCTAGTTAGCCGAGCTCGGAGTCAAGCCCCACTCCCAGGGACTCGGGGGAGAAGGGCAGGCTCCGCCCCCAGGATACCCGCCCCGCCCGCATGGCCCCGCCCCTGACCACGCCCCGCCCCGCCCCCAGGTATTGCAACGCCTTCATCTTCCACCTGGTCTACAAGCCCCCGCAGGGCGGTGGGGCCCGCCCGGCGCCCGGCCCCGCGCCCCCAGCCCCGACTCCCGCGGCCCCTCCCGCCCCCGCCCGAAGGCGCCGCGTGGGAAAGAAGCTCCAGCGGGAGTCCCGCCGGCGGAGGTGAGGGCTGAGCGGGACGCAGGCTACCCCCGCCCCCTCCACGCTGTAGAAAGGAAAAACCTGAGAAAACCCAAGGCCGAGGGGGAGGACTGGTTGGCGGAACACGGAAAGGTAGATAAAATTACTTGTTTGAACTCACTGAGTCATTAGCCCTTTCATTATACGCCGATAGATAACTGGATCATTAAACTGGGACGGGATAAAGGGGGAAGGGAAGGATTTAGGGATGATTGTTTTTCCTCCAGTCCCTTTCAGTCCCTCCGATGGCCGTCCCCTGTCTCGCATAAGACTCAGACACACTCTTTGGTGATCCCGAACCTCTTATAATTTCTCCGTCTATAAGCCATTTTCCAGCCCGGGAAACCCTCAGGGCACTGCCCCAAGGATGGAAGCAGCAAGTGGCCTGTCACTAGGGGAGCGTAGGAATGTTGCATTAACTTCCTGGAGGCATGCAGACCCCTTGGTTTAGATTCCATGAAAGCCCCAGCCACCCAATTGTCTAAATTAGTAATCTGGCGGCCATTCTTGACTCCATCTTCTCTCATCCTTCCTATCCAATGAACTGCCGAGTCGGTCTCCTGAAAGCACTGAAGTTCACCAGCTTATTTCCAGGCCCCTGCACTCCCTTACTCATCTGTGACTTCCGTCTGTTCAAATCCCCTTGAATGTGGGCTGGATTTAGTGACTCACTTGGAAATAATTGAGTATGGAAAGGGAAAAAGTAGTGGAGAAACCTGGCAAACACTACCTTAACCAAGTGATCAAGATTAATAGTAAATTAGTCATGTTGACATCACGGGCCCCCTGGCATGATAAGAAAATCACACTGTCTCTGTGGTATTCTTCCCCAAAATGTATAATCTCAATCTAATCATGAGAAAACATGGGACAAATCTAATTGTGGGACAATCTACAAGAAACTAACCACTATACTTCAGAAGCATCAAGGCCATCAAAGACAAGATAAGGCCAATTTTAAGTGGACTAAAATGGTCACCTACATTGGGTATTGCTGAAATCCTAAGAAAGAACAAATTTCCCATTAAGATAAAAACAATTGACCTGCAGGGACTTTCTGAGAAAGTGGACCACACCCTACAGAATTGGAGATAAAACAACATAAACCAGTTTCTGTGCAGTAGAGATAGCTTATCAGAATGGAACAGCATACCATACTAATGGATGTGTATTTGCTTCCCACTTTGTACAACTCCCTTATGTAAAATGGAAACGTAACATCAGCCAATCAGAACATTTCCTCCTTTGCTTCAGCCTTTACCCTGTATAAGCTCTGCCTCTCCAACCCTTGAGCAGAGCTCCCTTCTCCTCTCTGAATGGGATGCTGCCCAATGCATGGATCGTTCAATAAAGCTGTGAGATCCTAAACTGCAGGAAAAGTTTTTCCTTTTAACACTAAGAAATTGCTACAGACTGGATGAGACTAAAGAGATAAGACAACTAAGTAGGATGTGCTATCCTGGATTGGATCCTGGAACAGAAAAAGGACATTAGTGGAAAAACTGGAGAAATGTGAATCAAGTCTGTAGTTTAGCTAATAGTATTGTGCCAGTGTTAATTTCTTAGTTTTGGTAAACACACCATGGTTACATAAGATGTAACGACAAAGGAAGGTAGGAGAAGGGTATATGGGAACAGTCTTGTCTTTGCAATTCATCTGTAAATCTAAAATTATTTCAAAATAAAAAGTTAAAAAAAAATCAACTTCACAGAGCAGAGAGCCCTGGGCTGGAAGGCAGGGACAGCCCGCTGCCCCTCTCTCGGTGGTGGAGTCTCTGTTTTGCTGTGCACAATGGGGATGACAACCAAATGAGTCAGACGGTGTCGCAGTCAGTAATAAGCTCTCCAGCCTCACCCTCAGTGTCCCTTCCTCCTGTCCTTTCCTCTCAGCTTCTCCCCATGTCTCCACCAGGAAATATCAACTTCTGTTTGTGCAACAAACTCACTCGGAGATCCCTGCTCAGAGAGAGCTCAGAAGGCCCAACGCACCCAACAGAGGAGACAGACAGGGCTGGTGGGCTCCTTTGGGTCTGCCCGCAGGCTCTCCTCTCCTTGTGGTTCCAAAGACATGAATAATGCAGAGTTTTAGAGCCTGGAGCAACATTCACAATCACCCACTTGAGGACTTGGTGACTGACACTGATGAGCAGACCTGCTACATAATTTGCAAGTGCAAAATGAAAATGCAGGGCCCATTGTTCAAAACCTACTAAGAATTTCAAGATGGGGACAGCAGATCGGAATCAAGTGTGAGACCCTTCTGGGCACAGGGTCCTGTGTGACAGCCCACAAAGCCAGCCCTGCATCTGGGAATATGGTGATGCCATCCTAGCTGTTCTCGCCATCTGTTGTCCCCTCGATCTCTTTAGACTTCAGGCCCAAAGATGCAGAGCAAGCGGGCACCAAGGTCCTGGAGCAGAAAAGTCAGGCCCTCAGCTGGCCGGAGCCCTTCTCTGTCCAGATGGTAATGGGAGTTCACGTCTTCAGCCTTCCACAGTTTGCCCAAATCCTTCCCTGCAGTTTCTACTTGGCCCACTGAACTCAACAGCCCCACACATGGTACCCGGGGGCAACTCCACTCAGCCTGGCCCCATGTCTGAATGGAGGGCAGAGCCCTGCCCTCTGCATCCAGCCCAGGAGGCCCATTAGGAACACTGGGCTGGGAAATTTATGACTCCTTTGTATTTTCTTCTCAAAAATCTCTTGCTAACACTTAGTCAATATGTTTAAACCGCCACCAGAAGATTCCACCGTAAACTTTTTTTTTAAACCTTTTTTTTTTATTTAGTTTTATTCAAACACATGCACATAACATACAATCATCCATGGTATACAGTCACCCGTTCACAGTATGATCATCTAGTTATGCGTTCATCACCACAATCTATTTCTGAACATTTTCCCTACATCAGAAAGAATCAGAACAAAAATAAAAAAATAGAAATGGTAAAAGAACACCCAAACAATCCCCCCATCCCATCCCATTTGTTATTTAGTTTTTAGCCCCATCTTTCTACTCATCCATCCATACACTAGATAAAGGGGGTGTGATCTACAAGGTTTTCACAATCACACTATCACCCCTTGCAATCTACATTATTATATAATCGTCTTCAGGAGTCCAGACTGCTGGGTTGGAGTTTGGTAGTTTCAGGTATTTACTTCTAGCCATTGCAATACATTAAAACCTAAGAGGTGTTAT
>PVKY010008005.1:0-14431 GCA_004027775.1 Bradypus variegatus
GTCCTCTCTAGCATTTGGTCTGTGATGGATTTGCTGAGAATTAACAATAGGTGTTTAGGGAGTGAGGATTCTGAGGTGTCAAGGAAGCTTTCTTTAACATAAAACTAGTTTTAAAAAAAAAAGGTTTACATTCACTTTTGCTTTTTGTTAATTTTCAGTATCAGAATTTGTAGACAGCACCTCTGTTCTTCCATAGAGAACATACTGTCTGTCATATTGTCTGTCTACTTGCATTCAGCCTACATTATAAACTGACAGTCAAATTTCACTGTTTAAGTTGCTGTAGACTGAGCTAGATTAGTTTCCCCCTACTTCTTGGGGAAAATTTTAAAAATTGCTGAATAAAACATTTCCTTAATTTTTACTAATATATTCAACATATTTCTACTCTCCCAGGCTTCATTAAACCTTTGAACAAAACTGATTTTAAACCAGATGACAGACTGAAACAACCTTTGTGTCCCCTTTAAAAAAAAAAAAAAACTCAAGATACCAGTGTTCACTGTTTGGACAAGAGGCCTAAAGGGAAGCAAATTATTTGTTTGTGGTTTTAAAGTGGTCAAAATGCCTTCAAGCACAAGTATAAGACCATTAACAAATCACAAGGAACCAAAGCAGTTCATCTTACTCAACAAAGCTATGATCAGTTAGGAACAACCAAACTGAAAGGGGCTTGCCCTGGGCCGGAAGGTCAGTACACCTCAGCAGCTGGCATTTCTGAGACTCAAGTGGCTCTTCAGCAGGGAGTGCAGACCCTAAGCCCACAGGTTCTGCTGTTGTGTTTTCAAAAACTTTCTGGACAGGTGAGAAAAACTAAGCCACTGTATGTTGTGTGCTCTCCCCCACCTCCCTTTCAGCAGCACCTCCAATTCAGAACCATCCCCACTTTTGCTATATACAGACACGCTAGAAGAGAAGCCAAGCAATGAGAAAATTCAATTTTACAGTTTACTGAGTACCTCCTATGTTACACATCACTACATTTAAGCTTCATTTTACTGAGCAATGTTAATCCCATTCTTTATAGATGATAAAACTCAGGTACAGTGAGGTTCTGTGGCTTCTGATAAAATGTAGTTTCATGTTATGCTTATAAAAATGTATCCTATTATCCAGTCTACAGTTAATTAGCCCAAAGTATGAAGCACAGCCTTGCCATTATCCAAGAGCTAAACTCACACTGTGCTTTGGTTCTAGGACACTCATGCACTAACGTCCTAAAAGGACTTGGGGTGCATGCCTACTCCCCCCAGGGAAGGCAACCACCTCTCTCAGTGGCTTATCATGTCTCTGCAGCTGTCCAGAAACAGACCACACTGGTAAACACTCTCTCCACCTACTGTAACATGCATAACTTCTTCTCTCAACCCAGAAAACACAAGCAGTGACCATGCTCTTTATCAAGTGCTGTGGTACAACTTTCCTAGAAGGCCAAAGACACCTCACTCACCCCAGGACACAGGCCAGAAATCACAACACACATGGCTAATAAATAATAAAGTCATAATATCACTTCACAGTCTCAAAGCACTTTACACTATAAACTTTTTCATTTTGTTGTTATTATTGCTAACAGAATGCAGATTCATTCCCACTATTTCCCTTCAGAGCATTTTGAAAAGAAAATAAAAATAAACATCAATTATTTCATTCATTCTCCATAAGGAGAAAGAGCCAAACTTTGCCTCAGATGGCTTGGATCTCAGTCATTTTAGCCAACTTCTCTGCTAGGTCAACTAACATGTCTTAGAAAGAGATTTTCTTATAAGAAAGGAAGAGGAAAATATTGTTTTTGCAGGGGGCAAGCCCAGCATGCCCAAAAAATCCCAAGGAATCATTAGCATCAACAACAAAATGTATTGATAAAATTAATAAAAAGTTAAGCAAAATGATCAGGTTCAAGATAAAATTTGTAAAAGATTATAGTAATTTTGTACATCATCAATATCCCACCGGAAAACATACTGAAAAAGAGATTGCAAGTAAAAACAAAAGGCATAAGATATTTAGAAATACTTAGGAATAAGTGTAACAGATATGTGAGAAGTTTCTATAGTAAAAACTTCTGAAAAGACATAGAATTTTTTTTAGTGTGGAGGGCAATAAGAGTAGCAATGAGACAAAAATCTAACGAGGATAGTCTAGCAATTACAGATTAGACTTTATCTAAAAGCAACAATATTAAAAATTGTATGGAAATGTAAAAATAGATCAATGAAACAAAAGGGAGAGTTCATTATAAATCAAATATAAATACATAGTTGTAAACTTAACATATGACAAAGTAAGCTTTCTAAAACAAAGGGAGACTTATTTAATGAAAGGTGTAGCAATAAGTGAGTAGCCATTTAGAAAAAAAGTTGAATTTACCCCTTGCACCAAAACAAAAATGACATTAATGAAAATGCTAACTACTAAAAAATCAAATTATCAGGAAACTAGTCAAAAAGATTTATCAGGTCTGTGGAGGAATTCTAAATAACTCAGCTTTGAAAAAAAGGGGAGAAAAATCATAAAAGACCAACAGATTCTAATAGATTAAAGTGTAAAACTTCTATAGGATAAAAACAGTAAAGTAAAAAACAAATGACTGGAAAAAATACTTCCATCAAAAGAGTAAGGGTCTATATCTATGATCCACAAGGATTTCAAATTCATAAGAAAAACATAAAGAACAAAGATGAGGAAAAGATAATCTCACAGGTGAAACAAACACATGGGAAAATATTTGTCCTGGCCAGTGGTAAAAGAAATGCAAAACAATGCAACCTTGAGATACTATTATATGCCCACAAAAGTGGCAACGATTTTTTTAAATTCTCGCATGAAACTGATTCAATCATTCTTTGCTGGTGCCACTGTAACTTGGTACCACCCCTTTGGAAAGCATAACCTTTGATCCTAAAGCCAATCTTGAGAATTTATCCCAACAACCTAATTCAAAAGGAATATGTATTGTATGGAATGTGAATTATATCTCATCAAGTTGTTACCAAAACATGCATTAAATTATTCATTTCACTGTTATCTATAATGGCGCAAAAAAAAAAAAACATAAAATTTCAATATTAGAGGAACTTTTTTTAATCTCATTACCGAACAGCCCATAAACATTTATTATGCACCTATTCTTAGAGTCAGTAAGATAGCAGCTATGGGGGCAGGGGAAGTGTGCAACGAAAAGTAACTCTTAAAAATGAAAACAGTTGTCTAAAGGTGGTGATGGCATTATGGCTTTTTATCTTTATAAAACCTTTAATGTTATTACACTGTACTACCTCTACTCTGAGGATGGAGCAAGATGCAATCTGAAAGCTTTTACTCCCACAATTCCCTACTTTTTTTTGCCTTCCTACTTAGCAGCTTAAGTGGGTTCAGTAGTTTTTCATTCACAGGTCTCAGATCCTACAAAAAAAACGGTCCCTTTGTACACAGTCTAGACTTAATCCAGCCTCCTGCCTCAAGCAAGCACCTTTTTTTGTATACTTCTGTGTGTAGAAAGTCATAACCTGTGACAAGCACCTGGACCAAGAGCCTTTTTTTTTGGGTCTGAGCCCTCCAACCATACTTCAGGAATCACCTTCTTCCATATTAGATTTTATGTGAGCGCTGGAGCCTAACAAACTTTGGGAGAGGGTGGGAAGGATGAAATGTCCAGAAAAATATTCTGATAGACCACGTAGCGGGCATGAAGGATCCTCTAGAACCAAGGAACCCAGGCAGTCTTAACTTCTGCGAAAGACACAATTACAAAGCTGAAGGAAATGCTTAAGATGGCTAATTGTGAGGAGCCGCCCATGGGGGAGGGTGCTGATTCAAGGATGCTCTCGGGAAGCTTCCACGGATGCGGGGAGGAGGCTCAGAGAGGAGGGCACTGGGATCCCCCAGGGTGCTCGGAGAGGGGTCTCAGAATTCGGGTACCACACGGCCCCAGGCCGACCAGGCCGCGGCGCCCCGCCCTTTCCCGGGACGCGGGCCGGCCCCGGGCGGGGAATAGGCGGGTGAGCGGGCGCTTACAGGTCGGTGCCGAGCCGCGTGAAGCCGGAGTTGAGCGAGGCCCGGGCTATCCGGCGCCAGAGCAGGTCACAGCTGGTGAAGCGCCGCAGCCATCGGCACACCTGGGCCAGGCGGCCGAGGGCCCGCATGTCCAGGTAGGAGCAGATGAGCAGTAGCAGCTCCTCCGGCAGGCGCCAGAGCGCTGGCCCCGAAGCGGGGCGAGGGGGCGGCTCCGGAGCCGCCGTCGCCGCTTCCTCCACGGCTGCCGCCGCCATGACTGCCCCTGCTCCGGTGTTGCGGCCCCACGCCTGACCCCCTCGTCCCTGTGCTCTCCGCAGCCTCGCGTCCTCCTGACACCCAGCCGCGGCCCTGCTTTCCTCCTCTGTCCCATCGTCTCTTCCTTTTGCCTCCTTGCCTGCCCCTGCGCTCCCCTCACCTCCCTTTACTGTCCTCCTTGCCCTTTCCTCCACGCTTCCGCCTCCTCCTCCTTCCGGCCCCGGCCCTGCCTTCGCTCTCGCCTCGACTCCAGGCTCCGCTGCCTCCTTCGCCTCCGGCCCCGACTTCCCTTCCGCTCCGCTTCCTCTTCCGCCTTCCCTAGCGCCAGCTTTTCCCTTTCCCTTCTTTCGCTTTCCCCTCACGGCCCTCCCTTCCTGCAGTTTCCTCGCTTCCCCGCCCTCGCCCTCGCCCTCGCCGGGCCCACCGTCCCGGAGGGACCCAGAGCGTCCCTGGCTGCCCATAAGCGGCCGCTGGGCCGGCCCGACGCGGAGCGGAGCCCGAGCCGCCGCCGCGGGAGGAGGCGACACCATGTCGGGCCGGGTCACATGAGGCGGCGCGGGTCGAGGGCTGGGCCCGCCCCTCACACCCGCAGCCGTGGAGCCGCCTCGGGGTGCAGGCGTGTGCCCAGGCGGAAGAGTGGACTCCCATCCGCTGGGTCACCCCGAGCTCTCGTTGTAAGCACATACATCCATTCATCAGGCATGTCGTGAGGCCCGCCAATGGCCCAGACTAAGGCAACCAAAGGAGCCTCCGCCTTCACGAAGCGCCTAGTCTGAGCCTCTGTCCTCAAGAAGCACCTAATCATGGCCTTCCCCTTTCCGGAGCCCTCTTCCTCAAGTGAAAACCTCTTTCTACAGCCTACATACCAGGTCCCCACTAAACTGCAACCCTAAAAGACAAGTTGCCTATACAGGGTACCAGCCAGGATCTTGGCAGTGAGCTTGTGTGTTCGACATATTCTGGGAGGTTGCCTCTTCTAGGTCCCGAGTTCATAACTTCCAATACAGTCATATATCTGTAAATGGCGAAGGGCTTCCAATGAATTCTCACCCAAGTGCAAGTTGATTCCCCAAAGTCATACAGGATCCCTTTCCCATACCACCTATGCCATTCCCAGGGGCACCAATCTGAAGACCGAGCTGAGAGAAACCCACTGAAGTTGAGGCCTGTGCTGTCCAACTCTAGCTGTGCATGTCTACGGAGCATTCCAAATGTGGCTAGTCCAAATTAAAATGTGTTGTAAGCATGAAATAGACACCAAATATTGAAAACTTATATATATTTAAGAAAAGAATATAAAATATCTCATTGAAAACTTTACATTGATTATAGGTTGAAGTGGTAAGATTTTGGATATAAAGGGCTAAATAAAAGATATATTTTAATGCAGCTACTAGAAAATTTAATATTACACCTGTGACTTAACATTTGTGGCACATTATTTTTCTCTTGGCCTGCCATGGGCTAGGCAGTAAGATTGAGAGGGAGAGATGTCCAGTCCAAGTGTGTATCTAGTATTCCAAACCCATATAGGATTGGGGTTTTCTTTTGTATTTATCTACATCTTAAGACCCATTTTCAGGAAGCAGGATTGAATGAGTATTGACTCTGAAAATTATTCAACACCTAGCATAGCCAAGGAGAAACCTGAGGAAGCAGCTACATTTTATTGTGCTGTAGAAACATGGTATAACAAGGTCAAACCGGAATCTGGCTTTACCCTAGAATTACTTTTTGATCTTAGCAAAACAACAACAAAAAATCCCACCTATCTTGGCCTTTTAGCATTCTCAGTCTGTAGTGGAGATAATGCCTCTGCCTTACTTTCGAGGGATAAATGAAATGATCCCTGCAAAATGCTTTGAACTCCTCTGAGAAAATGCTCAATAATAGTTACAGGTCAAATCCTGTTACAAAAAATACACTTAAAAAAAAAAGAAAAGAAAAAGAAATGTACAACAAAGGCTTTGTGTAGAGAAAGGAAAATTTCTAAACTCCTGACAATGATTCACTTATTAAAAGCAATGCTTGATACATTTCAGTACACCAAAGATTTTAGACCATCTCTTAGAGATCATTATAAAGAAATTTGCTTATTCACAGGTATCATACTATTAGAAGACTATCAAAGTGAGAACCCAGCAAACTGAGGTGACACCATCAATTCAGCATTTATTGATCTTGCTACATTTGTGTACTGTGAACCACTCTGGAAGGGAGACAGGTGAATACAGCATATGGGTCCTGCATTTTATGTTTAGATTTGTGTTAAACCTATTTGCAATTTCTTACTATTTGACTATTTTTTGACTGTTCCTTTACATATAGTAAAGCTGAATAGTTCATCCAGATTGTACCTAGTTTTTAGATGAGGACTTAAAGCACGGAAAATTATTTAATTAACCCAATTTAAATCAAGTCAGGAATAAAATCCACAAACACAGAAGTACAACTTACTCATTACCATTGTTGCCTATCATTTAAAAACATAAATATCAAATCACTCCCTTTCACACCCAAATTAAAGATCAGATGAACTGCTTAAGGTAGAATTTATGGTTTAATTGTGAAAAAAGAAAAAAAAAGCCAAAGTATTCACCAGCAGAGAGAAAAGCCAAACCAAAATAGAAAACTGGTATATGTTCTGTTATTTGTTGATAATGTGTGCCCCTAAATTCCTGAGCATTCAAAACAAACAAAACTACAATTTAGTCTCAGCTCAGAGAAGCAGCTAGAATTTTTCAAGTCTCTCTCTCCCCAATCCCAACAAAATAAAATCCAGTTTGGGGGTTAAATCAAACTTGGGAAAACTACATCACAAAAACTCATGTTTAAAATTCTTTTTTTCTTCTTCTTTTTTTTTTAGTATGGCAAGTTAATGCTTAATTGGTATAGAGTTTCTGTTTGAGGTGATGGAAAAGTTTTGGTGATGGATGCTGATGATGGTAGCACAACATTGTGAATGCAATTAACACTACTGAATTGTATACTTGAAAGTGGTTAAAATGGGAAATTTTATGTTGTATATATGGGAAATTTTATGTTGTATATATGTTGCCAGAGTAAACAAAAATTTTAAACCTATTAACTGTCTAACACAGAGTGAACCCTAATGTAAGCAGTTGTAACAAATGTGCAACACTAATATAAAATGTTAATAAAAGGGAAAACTGGAGGAAACTGGGAACTTTCTGCATGATTTTTCTGTAAATCTACAACTTCTCTAAAAACACAATTATTTTAAAAAGTAAAAAAAATTCTTTTTTGGAACACAGTATTAAAAAAAAATCAACTGTGCCTTAAAAGACTGACTTGAAACGAAAGTAAATGCATATCTTCCTGGAGGAACCTGAAGCATTTTACTATCAACTAGTATGAATATACTAATAGCTAGGAAAAACATTGCAGGTACAAAGAGTACATCAGCCTTCAGAACATCTTTAAGAAAAGCCATCAACTCCCTTGAAGTTAATGGAACCTGATACCAAATCCAGGAATCATGAAATAATGTAGTGGGGTAAAATTTACCTTTGTTTTTGAAAGCTTTTCATTTAATTTTATTTTATTTAACTTTTTTTCATTTAATTTTATTTTAATTGTGGATTAATACATAAACTGAAAACATTGAACTGCTTTTAATTTAGAATGCCAAAAAATATGGAATTCATAATATATTAAAACTTTAGTCAGTATGAATTTCATATTGGGTATTTACAAACACTTACATTAGTTTACTCCTTTTAAAGAGGATTGATCCTTGATCCTTTTTATTTTTTTATTTTTTGAAAGAAGATTTTAAAGTACAGATATAACATTCTTTTGTGTGAGTACGTCCATGTAAGTGACATGCATAGTGGCAGTTTTTGTTGTTATAGGTAATACTTAATGTATGTTTGGGATTCTAAAAAGTCTAGGATTACTGAATTCTGGCCAATCTTACGAACGTACGTGGCAGAATCTCAGACAAGAGCCCTTCCCACATCTAATACATGGTACCTGCCTGCACATCGGTTAAGCCCTTAATGTGCCAGATTTTAACTGGAGGAGTAGGTTCATTAAAAAGGGGAATTAGTCTGAAATGAATGAGAAAGAGGTTATTTTTTAAATTGCCATTTTCAGTGTCATACATTGTTTCATATGCTCACCATTATTCCTTTATAATAATAAAAGCTCATGTTTATTGAGCACTTCCTTTATATTTGGCACTATCATAAGAGCTTTCCCTTTATTGTCACTCATTCCTCTCAACAACCCCATGAGGAAGATACCATTATTATGTCCTTTTTTGCAGAAGATGAAACTAAGGCCTATGGTGACATGTTAACTAAGTAGCAGAGCAGGTATTAAATCCTGTCTGATCCCAAAAGCTTGTACTCTGAAACATGCCTTCACCATTCACAGCAGAAAATGGAGTAAGGCATTGAATTCAGGGTCCTCTAAAATCCCTTACAACTAATAAAGACACAACGAATATTATACTTTACCTCTGACCATCAAGCAATTCTAGTATCTAAATAAAGTTTGCCTCTCAGTAACTAAATTAGCTCCTGTTCTTGTCTCAATTACCTTTAAGAGTTAATCATGTTGACCCTCACCTCTTAATGCTTTCCATAATCTTTTTGCAAAACTTCAAAGGAATTTATAGGAACTAATAAATTTTGCAAAGAAACACTTAATCCAAGTTCAGTAATTCCTTCATTTTGCTTCAGCTTCACTTTCTTCTGTTAAATTTAATAACTGTTTATGTATATCTATTGTATGAGACTTTCACTGTAAATTATCTCTATCTGCATGTATGCAGAGAGATTTTGTAGAATGATGTTAATAATGGTTATTTCTAGCTGATAGAATTTTTGGATTTTACTTTGTACTTTTCTGTAGTTTTTCCTTGGTTTTTAAAATAAGAAGCATGTATCACCTTTAGAAAATCAATAAAACTTTTCAAAAAGAAAAAAAGTTATAAGTCTATACATACCATACAAAAGAAAGTTAGAGATTTGAAGCCCAGATCACTGCTAGAATTTTTAACTAGCTACCCAAGTTTCTTCAAACCTGATTGATTCTGTTTAAAATGTGTATCACATAATAGCAAAATAAAGGACAAATTAAGGTATATTAGAAAGGAGAAGAAATGAGGCCTCAAGTGAATGCTGTATCTATAAACATTTGAGCTTCTTACAAATAAAGGAGTAGAGTCTAAAATATTTGTTTTCAGAAATAATCTATTGGGTCAGTTGTTTATATTCTAAAATCCTGTTAGAAACACCACCAAAATTTGATCTTTTTCTAGGAATCCACCTTCTTTGCCAAATTCAAAGATAAGCTATTTTTATTTCACATGAAACAATTTAAAGCAAATGCTCTTTAAAAATAGTTACTTGATGCATAAGAGAAAGGACTGGAAAGAAATATTGACAAAATGCTAGAAATGGTTGCTTCTGAGCAGTGGAAATATGGGTAGTACTATTTGTTGCTGTTTTATACTTTTTTGCATTTATTCAATTCTGCATAAGCCATATATTACATAGATAATCAGTTAAAAAAAAAACCCTAAGAGGTGTTTACACCTAAATCTAAGACATAATTAAGTTAAATTAAGCTAGTTCATTTTAATATTTTAAAAGTTCACTTTACAAATCTGCCTTGCAGAAGAATTACAAATGATTTATGTATGCTTCACCCTGAAGGTGGTGGAGCATCTCCCCACTATTGAAGTGTGGGCTGCACGTAGTGACTTCCTTCCAAAGAATGCAATATGGAAAGAGGGAAAAGGAGCAACTTTACAGTGGAGAAAGCAGACAAACACTACCTCAACCAGGTAGATGATCAAGGTCAACATCAACAATGATGTCATACTGATAGTGTGATATAATGTGATGACAATGGTACTTTACCTCTGAGATCTTCCTCGCCAAATCCCATAAACATAGTCCAATCATGAGAAAAACGACAGGCTAATCCAAACTGAGGAACATTCTACAAAATACCTGGCCAGTTCTCTTCAAAACTAGCAAAGTCATCAGAAATAAGGAAAGTTGTAAGACACTGTCACAGCCGAGGGGAGCCCAAGGAGATAAAACTAAATACAATATGGTATCCTGGATGGGATCTTGGAACAGAGAAGAGACACTAGGTAAAAACAAAGAAAATCTGAATAAAGCATGGAATTTAATTAATAACAATATATCAATATTGGTTTGTTCATTGTAACAAATGTACTAAACTAATGTAAGATGTTAATATGGTGGAAACTGGATATGGGATATAGGGGAACTTTCTATATTATCTTTGCAACTTTTCTGTAAATCTAAAACTTCTAAAAAATAAAGTTTATGGTTTAAAAAGTTCATTTTCTCTTTCTGTGACTTTACAGGAAGTCTTTGTAAAAATTGACTGTAATGTACATGAAAGTACGTGTACTGTGTTTTATACAGATTCATGATATTATGAAACCATATCCTTTCATTCCAAATGCAAAGGAAAAAAGTCAAAATAATGCCCAACAGAAAGTAAACCTCTACTTAAGATTTCTAGTCATCCAACTTAATAGCTGTACTAGAAAGTTTCCTTTTCCAAACAGTCAGGTAATATTCCAAGACACTGTCCTGACTTACAACCTTGAGAAAACAGACATTTCCAATCACCAATTTTTATATAATGTTTCTAGGAGTCTTGCCAGTTAGGCAATGCTAGAATTAGCCAGTCTGCTAAGGTAAATTCCTGTATTGCCATGTGACATCAGAATTTGATTGTGATTTTTCTGATCTCTGCCAGTCAGAAGACCGAGTCATTTGGCAACAGATGATGAAAGGTAGAAAACTTGAAGATGTAGAGAACCACAAAACCTTGTAACATTTTCATGTTCACCTGGGGATTTCTTAAATTGCTTTCAGATTCTAATTCTTTATAAAAGGACATATTGATCAATCAGCAGATGTGGTCACTACTAAAATAAGATATATACAAATGTGATCTTATGAGTTCTTTCCCAAAAAAAGAGTGAGAATTAAATTCCAGGAAAAAAAAATTCTCTTAAGCATCTTCAGTTCTTCCAGAAGAAAGTGCCAGGTTAAATATGAAATTCTTATTTCTGATTGTATAATTATTATTAATACTATTTAATAGTGTCTAACTTCGAGTACATTTTTGCATTTGAGACATTCATAATACTGAATGAAACCACAGGATACAATTTGTTTATCTTGTCCTAAGTTCTGGGTCCTTTTATAAACGTGGAAAACACAAAAGACAACTTTTCTGGAGTATCATTCAATTACATTACTTTGAACAGATGGTGGGTTGTATTCAGTTGTTAAATAAAAACATGAATTTGAATGTGAATGGGAAAAGGATAGGTCTTATTTGATTTTTTGTTTATTTGGTTGGTTTGTACTGTAGTAAAACTACACACACAAATACACACACATACCAAGTAAAAAGCAATTACGACCTTTGGATCAAACTTTAACTGTTATCCTCTGAGAAACTGTGACACTGCTTCCAAAAGGTTATATATTCCATACAGTGTACTCTTTCCCCTTTATTACAGCAACCATTTCAGACACAGATAGAGGGATGACTGAGAAAAATCCCCCATATTTAAAATGCACCGCAGAGAGGAAAGAAGGATTCTCCCAGTTTCCGTAGATTGACCTGGAAACAAGAGGTGTACCTTGAGCTCTTCTCCCTTTAGCACTGCAAGCTCTGGTTAGAGAAGTTTCCAAATACTTGGAGCTTAGTGAGATTCCGTGCTCCTAACACAGGACAATGGCTACCAGACCAACAACTTGGTTGCTTCAAGTCAACAGAAGCCCTCCTTCACAACAGATGACAGGTTTTTCACTAGAAGAATTTCCCAGTAAAAGGATAGCAAAGAAAGGCAGTAGAACTTCATAAATTGGGAGCAAAATGGACAAATTAGAAAGCGGGAATTACAGACAGTCTGATAATAGCACCAAAAATTAATCATATAGATATCTTGCCCTTGGTGGGATAAAGTTAAGATTTTCAGTCTTCAACTTGGCAAGGGTGTGGGCTTCCATTTGCTATAGAGCTACCAAGAAGTAGAGGAATGTTTGTCCAAGTGCTCATGCGTTCTCAAACATGCCAGGCTCAGGAGATGTATGGCAGACTTGGGAGATCTAGTCTATAATCTGTCAAAAACCCCATCTCTTGAACCACAATAGCCAGGCTCCATGGCTTGCCCTCACTCTTCCAAAAGAGTTGAGGTCAACCAGAAGTTCCAATTTCCCTGATTTGAGTCTTTGGTGATATTTAAGGTAACATGTTAATGTGGTGGTTAATTAAAAGTGAGTAAAACAATAAAATTTAATATTTAATAATATTTTGCTGGCTTAAGAGAATCAATATCAGCTATTACAAGGTAATTCTCAATTCAGTATCCAATGTTAGCACATGTAGTAAATCAATGATTTTTAAATGTCTAAGCAGGTAGGTCATCTCAGTGGGACCCATGTTGACACTGGCAGTTATCAAGGAAATAATTGAAAGTCTTGGTGTCATAAAACTTCCATAATGCTGATTTTTAAAGAGCAATAAACCCATATCACTTTTGATAATTTTTAAAACTTTCAAGTGCATTACAAAATAAAATATAAAATTTTTTTCAAGAAACAACCATGTTACAATTAAAATCAATTATTCAAAAGTATCCAAGACAGAGTCACAGAAACAACCAAGAATAGAAGTGATTGAAACAAGAGTCTCCCAAACTGTCTAAATAAATCATGGAACATCCATAGACTAGAATAACAGGCCACTGTGAAAAGAATTAGGAAGATTATATACATTGTATAGAAGGATCTCTCATACAAATTAAGTGAAAAAAGCAAAATGCAGATCAATGTGTATAATATACTGCTATTTGGGGAGGAGGGGGGGACTATATCTGTGTTGTTTACCCGGATATGCCAAATATCTCTGGAAAGATACACAAATACCTGGTACCTATGTTTGCCTCTAGTAAGGGGAACTGGGTGGATGGGGGACAGGGTTTTTCTTCACTAACCCATTTTATATCTTTTGAATTTTTAACAAGTTGTGTGTATTATCTATCAAAAATAAATTTTACCTCTAAGAAAGGAGACTCTCTTATAAGTGAAAGAGTGTATTTTGAGCATGTTTGGAGTAAAGAGAAGAGAGAGTCAGAAATGTACAGATTTTGTGATATGTTGATCGGGATGTCAGAAGGTAGATCAAAATTAATACCCAGATTGCCAAAATATTATAATCACTGACAAAAAAAAAACAAACAATGAAGACCATCCACTGCATTTAAGAAAGCAGTGCTATGTTAGGGAAAAGCTCTAAACAGGGAGGAAATATTGGAATTCAACTGAAAATTACAAAAAGAGAAAGAAAATCATTTATGAAATAAAGCCTTACAATATTGTAACATCTCAGTGAAACATTTCATTTTTAAATGAACTGCATCAGATCCAGAAATCAGTAAAACTATTTCAATATCTTAGAACCCTAATGCACGCACACCCCAAAAAAGAGATACACATAGAGACACACACTGTAAGCAGCCTGTGAGATCATTAAGATAATTCTGGACTTTTATGGCTATTTCTTTTTTAGGGGTCATTCTTTGCATTTTTACTGCCCTAAATTTACCTCTTCAAGTCGCGGCAATGCAGATAGAGCTTTCTTCCTTTTTTAGTTTTGTTTCCAACCAAATCTTTTGTACATTTTTGGAATTTAAGCCACCTCAGTTACCGCTACTTATCTGTAACACCATTGCTTTGAGGGATTAAAGCAGGTTTCTTGTAATACACTTAGATCAAGAGTTTATCTGAGTTGAGAAGAATATCCTGTTTGAGTTGGTGATGGGGAATCTTTTTTTTTTTATTTTTATTTATTTATTTATTTTTTTGATCTTGGGTTGTTTTGAATTCCCCTGAGAGCAGTAATCTTCAGCAAGTGATATTTTCAAAGAGCCCCAAACACACCACAAAACATTCCATGTGATTTTAACTTCTGAATGAGGTTGGGCTACCTGAGTGATTCTCTCTCTCTCTTCTTTGGCAGAACGGATTAGAAACCTCCACAGAACTTGCTCTCTATTAAAGTGGAGTGCTGTGCATTCATTGGCAAGAAGTGAATTGTTTTCAGATTACATGCGAAAGAGTGTGTG
>PVKY010008006.1:0-14431 GCA_004027775.1 Bradypus variegatus
GCCAGCCACGTGCCTTCCCAGCTAACAGAGGTTTTCCGGACACCATTGGCCATCCTCCAGTGAAGGTACCCGACTGCTGATGTGTTACCTTGGACACTTTATGGCCTTAACACTGTGACTGTAACCAAATAACCCCTCTTTTATAAAAGCCAATCCATTTCTGGTGTTTTGCATTGCAGCAGCATTAGCAAACTAGAACACTGTGGTCCGCGATGACCAAACGACTTTTGTAACCTGGGTCTTCTTGGGCTCTTCACATGCCTGAGGTGTGACCAGAGCAATCCTGACACGCCCAGGGACCCTGCAACTCTAAACGCCTCTGGAACAGGCAGCCTGTTCAGCAAACAGACGGACAGCCAGTGACTCTGCCCTAGCCTTATTTCAGCCTGCAACTGTATCTCAGGGGCAGCTGTGCATTTCAGATAAGCTTACAAAACTATGGTGAGAAAAACAAAACAAAAACCCTAACCAGTCATGTTGGGGGCCTGCGAGATTGAACTGAGGCAACTTTGCACATCAGTGCCTGCTGGAAGAAACTGTGGATCTGCAGACAAAGAGGGACAGGTTGTTCCCTCCCTGACCACATCCAGCCAGATACGCTTGGGCCCAAAGTCCCGATATAAACGGTATCTTGGATAAGCTAATTCTGAAATGAACCACCACAGGCGCTGAGGACTAAAACTAGAGAAGGGCCGCGGGACGTTAACTTACCTTTCTTGGCACCGTCCTCCCCAGGGCAACAGCAGGGGTGGAGCAGAAGAGCCCAACGTTCACACCAGGGGTGGCGAAGGAGGACGTGTCACTGGCCACAGCAATGTCACAGCTGGCCACCAGTTGGCAGCCGGCGGCGGTGGCCAGGCCGTTCACCATGGCGATGATGGGCACCGGATGGCTCTGGAGCAGCATCATGACCTAGAGGAGAACACACGCCCACTCACTCCCGCTGTCCCCAGAGCACGTTCCACGCGCGTTTTCCCTTGGGGGTAAAGGAAGGCACGGAGTGAACGGCCTCGTATTGAATAGCTGCTTGGAATCAGGGTGCATGATTCAGTCCTCCCGAGAACCCCCAGGCATGACCCCCAGGCTCCAAGAGGCAGTACCTGCCTAAGGCCTTGAACCCCGAACCCCACCCAGGCGGAGCTGGGGGCTGGCCCGTCTCTGTCTGCCTCCTGCCGCCCACCATGCCAGGCTCCCCAGCAGCCCCAGTGAGGACGAGTGCTGATTCTTCTCTCTGGGGACAAAGGAAAAAGCCCTTCACAAATAGTTCTGTTCTGACTGTGCCTCTGTGCAGCTCTCATGTTCAGTCAGAAACTGGAATTTGGAGTGAAAAATTAAAGTAGAAAAGGGACTTGAAGGCAATTTCCTTAGTAATTACTTCTCAAATTACCACTATGAATACTCTCTGTGCTCAGTTAAAGTGGTGGAAAAACACCCTGCTGTCATCAAAATAAACAAAATTCCTAAAACAGAGCTTTGGGCACAGATAGGAAGAGGAAAACTTGCTCGTGTGACCCCTTTCCCCTATAAATCTCTGGAACTTTAATTCGCTTGTGCAGCTTACAGAAGAGCTTGGTTTATTGCTCCACTTTTTCAGGACACTCCGAACAGACTGTGTTGCTATGGTAACTGCACTTTATAAATTGTTGCTCTTTGAACTTTGAGAGGGGAGAGGAGAGGATAGGAACAAAATCTGGGCTGGTTTTCCCAGGGGTGCAAATCCAAAGGGAAACAATCTTCCTTGATTTGAAGATTTTGCCTAAGAAACTTATTCTTTATATTCATCAACATTTGGTAGTTGTTGGCTGTATTATAAAATAAACAACAATATCTATTTAAGGATATGATATCATATCCTCTAGCAGTGGTTCTTTTGAGGGGGGTCTCCTTTTGAGAACCAGAGACCCCAGAGGAACGCACACGCACCCTGACACAGAAAGTGTCATGAATTTAAGGGTCTGTGCACTCCACAGTGAGGGCCGGGAGGGGGGATGGTGATAAACCCACTCTCAGTGAATCGGAATAACAAGGGAAAGAGCTCACAAGAACTTCTAAAGTGTTGCTGCAAAGAAGAAAAAGATTTTGCTTTAGCTCTGTCATCCTTCACCTCTGAACCGAAGGGACTGACCGCAACCAGAGTTGCCATGTATGAAAGGCTAGGATTTCACAAAACCACTGGAAAAGTACTTAGGTAATACTGTATGTATCCAGAGCCGTACAAAAATGTATGCCTTTAATCTAGGAATTCTTCTAAGAAATAACCAGAAAAAGCTATATGGACAGTGACATTCACCAAATCATTATTAAATAAAAGTAAAAAGCTGTACATAATATAACATATAAAAGTAAGTAAATGGTTATGTAAACTAAACCATATCCATTTGATGGGATGCTGTGTTCTCATTAAATTGAAATTTTCCAGAGAAACATCAGCATGGCAGCCTGGAGCTTAGCGTAGCAGTCTGGAGCTGTCACTTACTAGCTGTGTAGCCCTGGACAAGTCACTAACCCCTCAGTTTTCACATCTGTAAAGTGGGTATAATAAAAAACCAAACTTACAGAATCATGAGAATTAGGTCAATTAATATGTCTAAAGTATTCAAATATGGCCTGGCACATAGTAAGCATTCAATGCTATAATCATGTTATACTATTACAGATAGAATATAATCAGCCATGTGTGATTATTAAAAAAAAAAAGGTACAGTAGGAAAAAAACAGACAAATCTTTTTTTTTGGAAAAAAGATTAAAATGCACTAAAATATTAATTATGGTTCTTCCTGGGTGCTATGATTATGGTATGGTTTCATTAATTAATTTTCTTTTTGGTACTGGATGGTGGTGATGATAGCCCAACATTGTGAATATAATTAACACCATTGAACTGTATTCTTCAAAGTGGTTAAAATGGGACACTTTATGTTGTATATGTTACCACAATAAAAAATTTTAAATATAATTTATTTTTCTTCCTTTTGTTTTTCTAGACTTTCAGATTTTGCTATAGTATTTATTCTTACTTCATTACATTATATCTATATTAAAATAAATGAATTGATTGCTTTACATTTAAAAAATATTTTAAAATTAGACAGCAATTCAGAGAACACAAAGGGAATCTAGATAATAAAGAAGCAAGGCTAATCAATCCCCTGACAGTCAAGAATTGATTAGGCTCCTATTTTACCTTCCTGAATCAAGTACTGTCCTGCCTACTCCAAAATAGGGCATAAATTGAATTCTGCCCTACCCTCATTTAACAGTGTTACTGAGGAGTCCAAGTTATTTCCAAAAGGTAGAGACCACGTCCCACTGTCATTTCCTTGGTGGAGTGGGAGAAGAAAGAGAACTATCTCCTTCTGAATTGGAATTTCTATCTTCAAACCTCAACAGCATATAGGAAGAGGGACAAGGGACAGTTCTCTGTTGGGAGCTGCAACTCAGCTCCACAAAAGGCTATTTCCGCTCTTCCATAACCAAGTTTTTCTTCTCCTTCTCATTGTTCTCATCCTTAGTTTGCCCCACTCCTGACTTTGTAAATAATTAACTATCACAGAGTACTTGTGGGCTGTAGCAAATTTGCTACAGATTTGAGATGCTGGCCTAATCCAATACCTCTACCTTCCTTTCCAAAATCAGATTTTCTCATGCATGAACTGAACAATGAAAT
This sequence comes from Bradypus variegatus, assembly GCA_004027775.1. NCBI lineage: Eukaryota > Metazoa > Chordata > Mammalia > Pilosa > Bradypodidae > Bradypus > Bradypus variegatus. The sequence continues at coordinate 3,669 of PVKY010008006.1, forward strand.
ATCTAGCTCATTCCATTTCAATCTGTCTACTGATTACACTTGAAAATTGAAATCTTGCACAAGTTCATGGGGCTCATATTTATCCAAGACAACTTGATTTTCTTAGAAATAGCACTAAAGAGATCAATACACTTCCATGCCTATTTTCTGCATCAGGGCTAGGTCCCATCAATGCACAGCATCTTTTTCAGTTAGCCAGAGTATCCATTGTTTGGAAGATTCCCAATCTGGCCTTTTGTCCTCTGAAGCAGCCCTGGCTCCCCATGGCCCTCTGCAAACCTGTTCAGACAGTGGGTCAGGAGGAGACCACAGCAGTGATCAAAGCAGGTCCTGTAGGGAGGACGGAAAGCTCTATGGGTTCTCTCTGATGATATTTCTATTTTAGCCAGACATGCTCAGTATTAGTAGAAAAGTAATTTTTGAAGCACCAAGTCACGGCAAACACAAGAGCAGTGTTTTATAAATATCGGTGACATGGGAAATAAAAGGCCCAAGTCTTAGCTCTTGCTTGCTTCCACCTCACCAGGAAGCTCAAATAAATCCCTTTTCCTGTCTGTTTCTCCACGAAATGAGAGCAATACAATCTGACCTCCTTATGGGTTTCTGTAGGGAAACAATGGTCAAAAATATGTCTGAATTGCCTTCCCTTTGGCCTCCCTACTACTTGCCTCTGTCCTGCCCACAAAGTAGGAGCTTGACAATTACTTGTTGAGTGATAAATGACCAAATGAATGAATAGGTCAATGAATGAATGAAAAATTAGGTTAAATGATCTTAGAGTCAGGTCAGTAAATTTTTTTATGTACACATCTTGTTTCTCAACTAGATTTCCAGTTTAAGTTTGGCAGGAAACATTTCTTTTCTTACAGTTCCTCCATACATTTTAAGTATTACGCATACCATCAGCACTCAAAAAATACTCATCAAATGAATAAGGTGTTACTTAAAGTTGATCCTATGTTTAATTTTTTATTATCCAGGGATGATTTAATAGATTTGTAAAGCATCTAAAACTTCTCCTTCTCTCCTCCTCCTCTATGTTATCTGGCAAGTTCTCTCCTTAATATGATTAAAGAGATAGAAAGGAAGAAGAAATAAAAATGAAGAGATTAACTTTCTTACTTGGAGGTGGTGTTTATAAAGGTAAGTCAAAAGAAGGGCTTGAAAATAATGTTAAAAATCATTATTCTTTTTTTTTAAATTCAGTTTTATTCAAACACATTCACATAACATACAATCATCCATGGTATACAGTCAACCATTCACAGTATGATCATCTAGTTATGCGTTCATCACCACAATCTATTTCTGAACATTTCCCTACATCAGAAAGAATCAGAACAAGAATAAAAAAGAAAAATGAAAAAAGAACACCCAAACCATCCCCCATCCCATCCCAAAAAATCATTATTCTTATTCCATTGATGAATACTTTCTCCTTCCAACTAACAGAAGCAGTTTAGTTTAGATTTTTTTAAAAAATCAAATAATTTCACATTCTTCCTCTCTAAAGATGTAGCTTCTAAACTTTATCTCTTACCTAAGACAAGATAAGCTATAGATACCCCATAATCCTGGAAATGGCAACTATCAAAGCCATGGTATATTTTGTTTTCTTTGGCACAAACAAAATTGATAACAAATTATGGTCATCACCAAATAACTGTGTGGATGACAGATTCACCAATGACCAAAAAGTTTTCTGTAGCTCTGCAGTGGTTAAGTCCTGTAGATAAAATCTTACCTAATTCACTATTAAAAATAATTCTCATTTTCTGGTTTGCAACGTTGACCGTTGTCCCAGCTTACCTCGGAACAGGTTTGAAATACTTCGGCACGGTAAGCATCGCCTTGGCCATCCGTCAGTTCCTTTAAATCATGCCCCGAAGAAAAGATAGGCCCCTCAGCTGCAAATGTTTTCAAAAGAGAAAAGAAGAAAGAAATAGATGTCAAGAGAGCTGGGAAAGTCACTTACTTTTCTACCAAATAACTTTAGCAAACAGTTGTATCTGTGTTGTGGGCACTTCAAGAAAATTAATGATCCAAGTTTGATAAGAGTAATTCCAGTTAACTTGGAAAGTCACAGCCAATATTTTGTAATGAAAATCCAAGCCGAAGCATCTGGCCTGTGGTGGAAACCAAAGACAACAGGCAATTACAAAAGGAGAAGGCTCAGGACCCAAAGGGATTTACTTTTTACAGTGCTGTTCCTCTGGTCCCCTGCTTCTGTTTTTGGACTCTGTCTGGCCTGAGTGGGCTCACACAGGTCCACCAAAATCTGCCACACCTCCAGCAACGTCTGCATAATTTAGTCTACAAATGTGACCATCCACTGGGGATAGAAGCTGGAAAGTCAAAGTGCCAAGAGAACTTAGGAGCCATCTGGCTCAACCCCTTTCTTTTACAGATGAGGGAGCTGAGGTCGCGGCTGCCAACAGAATGTAATCCTGCTGACAACTTGATAGCACTTTCTCTCATTTCCCTTTTGTTGCTGTTAGTGTTCCCTTTTATAAGACAGGAAACCGTAGTCAAGAAGTTAGCAGCCTTTGCTCCATCAAGCTCATGCACCCACATGGCTGTGGAACTCTCTCTACCCGATTCTCATCTCTTTGCCCCTCTACAAAAAAATAGTTGAAGAGTTATAGTCAACCAGTGTTAAGAAGGTCACCTCCAGAAGTATGGATCCTTAATTTGCAAAAGAAATGCATCACACAGCACTATCCATTGTGTTTTTCAGCAGGTGCTTTAAAATGATGACATTACTATTGTTTATACAACTACCATCATTACAAGAAAGGTAATTCAAATTCTTATGGAAAAAGAGCAAGGAAAGAAATGGGCAAAACGTGGCAAGCTCTCTGGCCTTATTAAAGCAGATGTGGGTTGAAATGCTCAGTGAGAACAGAAAACCTCAGCAGTCAGGCACTGGCTGACAAGGTGGCCGGCATCCTAAGAGGATTCACGATTTAAACTCATCTGATAAGGGCCCCTGAGGGTACCCAGGAAATGGATTCTCTGATTTGAGTAGGAAGACCAGCCTAGCCAGGTGTGACAATGTTTAATATCCCCCCAAAAGGAGCAAGACACGGATTTGCACTCAACAGAAATTAACGTAATTCCTGCAGCCAATGGTGTCAGGCCCAAGGCCTCGACTTCCCCGGAGTTTTCCATAATCAGTGTTCTCGTAAAGGAGCCTCAAAGCCATCCTCCAGGTAAGTGAGGGGACACCCCAGTTAGCCAAAGAATTTTGAGAAACCTTTTCTGGGCCCTGCAGAACACTGAGGATAGATACAAAATTTAAAAAAAAATACCTGAAATTATAATGACTTTTAGATCTTTGCTTTCAGCTTCATGAAGAAGATCACTTTGGAGAGATTTCAGCATTGCAAGTGACAATGCATTCCTCTTCTTTGGATTGCTTAAGATGATGTCCCTATGAAGAACATTTTATAATTACCAGGTTGTGCATCAGTCAGAAGTCAGGACCCCTGCAACTACTTTCTGATTCGGGAGCTGTTTTTAAAACACAAGAAAAGAGCGCTGCTGGGGCCTAACGCCAATTTGGAGGGCCCGTCAATGCGCCGGGGCTGCCGAGAAGTCAGAACTGGGAAAAGATGGCCTCAGTTGCAGGCTTGTTTTGCTCCTGCTTCCCCTGAATTGTTTCTCTTCTTCCCCGGGTTTCCTGTTGAAAACATTACTGCCACCTCCACAGAAAGGGCAAGTCACAGCAGCTCTGAGATCCTCACCACCTTACTGGGAAGATACAGGCTTCATGGGACAGGGGCAGTGGCCGGGGGAAAATGTGACAATTAATGGGTTCCCTCCAATTATTTCTTCCTGTTCTTCAGAATGAGGTTAATAAAGGAACCAAGAATGAAAATCCTCCCGTAAAGCTCCTTCCACCCCCTCCAATGAAAAGGCTGCCAAGGTCTGTCTGCCAATACCCACAGACAGCAGCCTTGTTCTTCTTTTTTACAATGGCATTCTGTAATTCTGCAATGAGAATCCAGGCTGTCTGAGAAGGGGATGAAGAACAAAAGTACAAAGCCATTCAGCTGGAGGGCCCTTCTGCACACGTCATCTAACAAAACGCTGGCATTCAAAGGCCTGTTCACTATTTTAAGGGGACACCCAAGCTGATTAAAAGAATCTGTTGCCATCCCACTGCCTGTACACAGAAATGTCTTCTTTTTGTTGTTATAAGAAATGGGCAGTGAGCCAGAAAGATTATTGTTAGATATTTTCTATCTGCTTCCCATCAGTCTCCACCCATATGCTTTCTGCTTTACTTGTTCTCTTTTGAATCTGATATCCCAACTGCTGGGTCGTCAACTCGGATCCTGCATAAATAGCTTTCTGTGCCACAGTTTTCAGCAAAACAGCTTTGTCTGATGACAACATTTATTTCAATGCAATAAGAATAACCTATTCTTTGGAATACCATTCCAATTTTCAATCTTCAGGTGACAATATTGTTTTGTTTCTCATAAACATACTCTCTCATAGGTACAAAAATTACTTGCCGCTGACGTGCTGAGAGACTTAGAAACCCGTATTTTTGGGGGTGGTGAGAGGACTGCATATAAACCTGTCAATAAAATAATGAGCGTGCCTGCTATAGCAAACATACAAAGCTGCCATCCCACTGGTGACAGGTGCTTAAATTACATTCTAAGGCCCCAGGCAAAATTGTGTAAAAAGATTCCAGCTCCCAAATGCCCTTGCCACATTAGCAGTATCAGCTTACTCATGTCCCATTAATCCTTTCCCTCCAAACGACACACAGTCAGTCTTCTAAATTGTGGGGCTCACTTTGACTCCAGGTAACTAGCCTTCTATTCCCTTCCCACCATTCTCACCCATCATCTAACTGCCAAGTCCAATCGCCATTTCTGAGTCCACAGCTTTCCGGACTGCTCAGCTGTAGGTGACACGGATGTTCACACTCTCCTTCAGGAAGCATATTCTTCCTCTCCTGATTATTTTGGTACCTCTCTGGCCATTCCTTCTTGACTTCTTTTGTCAGCTCCTAGCCTTCTGGTAACCTCTTTGATGCCAGTTATGCTCAGAGTTCTGTCCTTTGCCCTCTTCCTACCCCATATACTCTTCCCAGACAACTTCACCAACACCCCTGGCATCAAATTCTACCTTTACGTGGACGATTCCCAATCTTCAGCTCCTATGTGAACCTCTTTCCTGAGCCTCAGATCCACAGGCTCTGAGGCCTACTGGGCTCCTCCCCCTTGGGGCCTGTGTTAAGTTTGCTGAAGCTGCCCTAACAAACCACCACAAACTGCGTGGCTTAAAACAACAGAAATGTATTCTCTCCAAAGTCTGAAATCAAGGTGTCAGGAGACCATGCTCCCTCAGAAATCTGTAGCAGAGAATCTTTCCTTGCTTTTTCTAGCTTCTGCCATTTGCCAGCAACCTTCGGTGTTCCTTGGCTTGTAGAAGCATCACTCCGACATCTACTTCCATCTTCACGTGGCCTTCTTCCCTGTGTGCCTGTACTGGATTTCCACAGTGTCAAAGATAAACCAAGGCATTTTAAAAATTTTGTTAAAGTTTATTTCATGAATTGGGCAGTGCTAAACCAAAAGTGGTAAGGAGTTCTGCCAAGGCAGGGGAAAGGAGAAGCCTATATATATACATACATATATAGGGCAAAGGCAGAGCGAGGAAATGTTCTGATTGTCTGATGTTAAGTTTGCATTTGTTTTAAGGGGGCTGGGTCTTACACAGCAGGGAGCAGATATACATTGATTAGTGTGGTGAGTTTGTCCATTCTAATAAGCCATGCCTCCTGACTGAAACTGCTGTTGCTTATCTGCAGTTCTGTAGGGTGCCTTCCATTGTTCTATTATATTGGAAAGCCTCTGCAGATCAATCATTTTTGTCTTCTGGAAAGCCCTTTCTCAGTAAGGGGTCCCTCCCTGCAGTGCAGGTGGCCATTTCACTGTACAATGGCCACAATCCACTGTCACCTCTTCCTCACTTGATCACATCTGCAAAGACCCCATTCCAAATATGGTGACATCCACAGATTCTGGGTAGGATATGAATTTTGGAGAGATGCTATTTGACCCAGTGCTCAGGCACCTTCCCCCCAATCCCAAGCTTGCCCTTCTCCTCTTCCCATCTCAGTGCTAAGCTGTCCAAGTCAGAAACTGGAAGTCACCCTAGATTCTTATCTCTTTCTTGTTCTACTGGTCCCCAAGCTCTGCTGACAATACCTCCTAAAATCTTACCTGTCTGAATCCTCCCCTGCACTGGCTATGTTGGTTCAAAACAGGAGATACCTGTGCTGAGCTTCACCAACATCCCCCATGTTAGGGGGACTCTCACTACCAGGGCAGGGGATAATGGCGCCGTCTTCCTATTTACACGTCTGCTCCATTTACAAGGCAAGAGAAGGTCCCTGTCGATGCGCCATTGGGTTTTCTGAAGATCATCACTGTAAGCCACTCTAAGGGCACTTTTGGGATTGTGCCTCCCAACCAGGAGTCCCCTGGGGTAATGGAATATGCCCACCTGAAAATCACCACCTCCTCCAAATGCTGCTCCAGTTACTTGCGGTCCTGGGACTCCTTGCCTCTGCAGTGGGAACCCTTAGGGCCAAGGGGTGGCCAAGGGCCCTTGTCAGTAGGAGGTGAAGGGATGGACACAACATGGGTCCGCTGATTGGGGTAGGGGTCTGCAGATGTGTCCAAGGTCCCATACAAGCGCAGGAGGAGGGAAGGATGGGCAGAAGTGGGGGAAGAAAGGGGAAAAACTGCCGGCCGGGGGGCTGGATCTCTGCCCCTTTCAGGGAAACTGGTAGGAGCCTGCAAATTATAAATTCAGACCTGGCCTTGGAGGTCTTAGGAAGGGATGCTTGTCAGGGTAGAGGAATAAAACATTTTATGTTTAACTTCTAAAGTCTTCTTTAGACTTCTAAACACTGAGACATGCTCTGGAGACCTTCCTTGGTAACCCTGCCCTGGCTGGGTAAATGTCAAAGGCCAGGAGCCCTCCCGTCAGTTTCCAGTGTGCGCACAGGTATGCTTTTAAGCATTTAAAGCTTGTTGTGCAAAAGAGGACCCGTGGACTTTGTGCTGTTTATTGACTCGCCCTCGCCGCGGAGCTTCTGGGTGAGGGCCAGGGGAGCAGCCCTGCCAGGCCTGGTCTCGCCTCACAGCCAGAACCAGGTCTGGCTTTCTCAGCATCTCTCTCAAAGGCACAGCGGCGGGCGCCCCCGCCGAGCTGCTCACACTGAGCGCGAGGCCCAGGAGGGCTCGGGACGTCCGGGGCAGTCACTTAAAGCCCTCGGATCTGTAACGGGCAGGGTCCCCAGCGCGACCCGCCCGCCCAAGGGACACCCGCTAACGCGGCATTCGGGGCTTCCTCCCCGAAGAGACTGAACGTCGGGCTTCCCCGCCGGCCAGACCTGCAAGCCGGATCAACGACTGGGGTCAAGGGCGGCGGCCGCCCAGGCCTCGTGCGCCCACGTGGGGGTGAGGGCGCTGGTGTCCGCCCTCGGCTCCAGCTCACCTGATGCCGTCCCGCTGCCGCGCGCGCGTGGGCCGCGCATCAGCCTCCGGCCGCCCGGCCCCGACACCCGCCCGGCTGCAGAGGCCGGCGGCGCGCGGGGCCCACAGGCCGAGCCGGAGCCAAGGCCGCGACACCCCGCAGGCCCGCAGGCCCGTCCACGAGGCCATGGCGGCCACCCGGCTCCGCAGGCCGCACGCGCCGCTTCCGACGCCCAGGGCGGCCGCAAGCTCGGGGCACTCCGAGGGGCTGGCGCGGCAATGGCCGAGGACAGGAGCTTGAGGCGGGAGACCGCAGCGCCTTGCAGGTCTCTCCTCCTGGACAGAAGTCCCCGCCGCCGCCCGGCCCCGCCCCGCCCCGCGGCCGTGACCCCGCCCCTCTAATGGCCCCGCCCACGGCCGACCGGCCCTCCCCTTCCGCGGCCCTTCCCACGGCCTGCCGTCCCTCCTCGCCCATGGCCCCACCCTCTGACACCCACGGCCCCGCCCCCACGGTGGCCCCGCCACGGCCCGGGGAGAAGCGCGCCGGCTGGAAACCACCCCGCTGGCTCCGCGGTGTTTCTGGTTTGGCCAGGCCTATTAAAGAGTTGCAGGGAGGCGAGGACTGGATTGGCTTGTTTCTTTTTGCACCAAGAATGCAGTGGTTTGCTCAGATTAGAAAATACATGACATCAGGCCCTGAGAGGCGTGAGCTAGGGACGCCACTTTGTCACCAAGTGCTTCACCCGCCCAGGCTCCTCGGCGGCTCCAGGTCTCAGGCAGGAGAGTCCCGCCCAGACGGGGACAGCTGAAAGCTCTGGGTCTGCCCACTGAGAACCCCGCGCGTGCACATTTATGTCTTGGGCTTTTCAAATGCACGCCGGAGAGAACGAGACGGGGCTATCCTGCAGTGGAAGGCTGAAGCTTGGGGAGAATACCCTCACTTAAATGCCCCAAGTCCGGCAGATAATGGGGTACAAAGAATAAATGGTTTCTGCCCTCAAGGATCTCACAGTCTCAAAGGGAGATGCCCACTCGGGAGGGTTCAGTGTCACACGGAGTTTCACAAGGATAACAATCACACAAAGGGCATACAGAAACAGGGCCATTGAGGCTGCATAATGGCTTAAAGTAGCCACACACTGGATCCTTTTGTTCTCAGCTTGTTAATTGGACAAGCCAATCATGCACAAGACAAGTGGGTCCTTGCTCCATCAAACAGCTAGAGTATTCATCATTCATTCCCTCAAAGGAAGGTAGGATCCAATGGAACTCAGAGACAAGGGGCAGGCAGTTCTTGGCTTTTGAGTTTTAACAGTCCAGCACTTAGAAAGAACACAGATAATCAATTTGGGGGACCAACTGATGAATCAGAGCAGAGCTTCCAGCAACAGAGCAGAGCTTCCAGCCTTAGACAAGATCGAGGTTCCCCAGGTTTGGGGACGAGGTCAGGCAAGAAGGAATAGTAGGAAAAGCCAGAAAAGTGTAGCTGCTGTGAGGATTTTGGAAAGGGAGGCCTAGTGCCTGGGGCCAAGCCTCCTGGGGTGGAAGTGGAAACAGTGGAAGCCCCAGCTTGGCTGAGGCAGTCTTGCCCATATTCCCTTGTAGAACCCCAGAGAAGTCATCAGTCTCCAAAGAAACTGTGTGTAGAATGTCTGAGTGGGTGGGCCTGAACACCTTGCAGAGTTTCCCACAGCCAGGTGTGGTGATGCTGTAGCCACAGTATGGTCCCTGTCCTCTGGGAGGGGCACTGAAATAGGCAAGCGAGATCTGGAGACCTGTGGAGGCTCTGAGGTGGGGACCAGTCGCAAGTGAAGACAAGGTGAGGATGTGGACATCACCTGAATCCTTCAGACAGGCTAGACTATGCTGAGGTAACAACAACAAAAATAAATCTCAGTGGCTCAAACAACAAAGCTACATTTCTCCCTAACATTACATGCTTCTCACAGATGAGTCCTAGGTTCTTGCTCTGTCAGCACTGTCCTTGTCTTGGGACCCAGGCTGATGGAGGAGCCTTTATCTGGAAAATTCCCAGAAAGGGGGGGGGAGCATGGAGAGAAACACAAACTGGTCTCACAGTTTCCTTCTGGATGTGATATCTCCTCTCATTTTCATTTGCGAAAACGAGACACCAGACCACACTTAACATTAGGTGTGTGGAACGTACATCCTGTGATGGATTCCATTGTGTCCCCCAAAAGACATGTCCCAGTCCTAACCCCCAGTCCTGTGAATATGATCCTATTTGGAAATAGGATCTTTGAAGAGGTGATGAGTTAAGGTAAGAACAAACTGGATTAAGGTGGATGTTAATCCAGCAGAACTGGAAATTTGGACCCAGGCAGTGAGATAGAGACAGAGAGAGAGGACCACGTGGCAGAAGCAGAGATTGAAGCAGAGATTGAGTTATGCTGCCACAAGCCAAGGATCGCCATGGAATGCCAGCCACCCACCAGATGCTGGGGAAGAGGAAGGCTCCTGCTGACACTTTGATTTTGAACTTCTAACTCCTAGAACCATGGTATAATAAATTTCTGTTGTTTAAAACAGCTGGTTTGGGGTACTTTGTTACAGTAAACTAAGACACACCCCTCCTCTGTTTGGAAGAACCAGAATCTTTTTGAAAACCCTAATGACCATCAGCACCACCCACAAACATCATCTGAGTGTTAACCAGATGATGCTTAATTCAGGGTCTGTGGTTGACATTCTAAGCTAAATTGACTGAAGTTACATACCTGTCACCAGACAAAACTGGGGCTTGACTTGGAGTTCACAACTAAAGTTAAATTTCTAGAACCTTCGAGTTTGGGCACTGGGATTTCTACCTGTCCTTTTAGTTGTGGAGTATGCTACAGATGCTGCAGAGCATGTAGGGTCAAACGCCCTAACCCAAATGGTCCTCGAGGGCCAGGAGCCCACCACGGGGGGATATCTCCCATCCACTCTCTAGGAGGATGGGGGTTTGGTTGGGAGGAGCTGAAGAGATACCCCACCCTGCAAAGGAGTTGGAGTGGAGGAGAGAATTGGAGGGAATCCAGAAATTAGGAGAGGATGACATACACACAAAAAGGAAGACTTCAAGACAACTCTTAACTCCTACCTACTTTTACATTTTATTTAATGATACTAGCAGTTGCACTTTATGGTCCTTGGTACCATCTCATCTGAGTTAAGAACAATCTGTGAGGTAGGACTCATTATCCCAGCTCTGAGAGGTCTTGCCCTTAAGTTAGCGCTAGCACAGTGGGTACC
>PVKY010008007.1:0-14429 GCA_004027775.1 Bradypus variegatus
AAGAGGAGCTACAGCCAAGAGGGACACTTTGAAGAAAGCACAGGAACTGCAGATGAGAGGCAGTTTGAAGACAGCTGTTGAAGGCAGACTCTTGCTCCGGAGAAGCTGAGAGAGGACAAATACCCCAAGTCCAACTAAGAGTGACATTTTTGAGGAACTGCAGCCTAGAGAGGAACATCCTGTGAGAGAGCCAATTTGAAACCAGAACTTTGGAGCAGACGCCAGCCATGTGCCTTCCCAGCTAACAGAGGTTTTCCGGACACAATTGGCCATACTCCAGTGAAGGTACCCAATTGCTGCTGTGTTACCTTGGGCACTTTATGGCCTTGAGACTGTAACTGTGTAGCCAAATAAACCCCCTTTTATAAAAGCCGATCCATCTCTGGTGTTTGGCATTCTGGCAGCATTAGCAAACTAGAACAACTATATACTTTTAGAAAATACATTGTGAATAGTCTCATAATTATACTTGGTTTGTTGATGGCAGTTACGAGCTGAACAGATAGCATCCTGTTTGGAAGGCCACCACTCTGACAAAACAGCTCACTGAGCTCCATCAATGTCTGCTTTATTCGTCCCATTTCTTAATAACTGTTTAAGGATTTTTACCCTACTGGGAAGAGTCCCTGCCTTTCTTCTGTCTTCCCCATATTTTTGTGAATAACTTTAATTTTCTTACTTATCTGCTGTTTCAGCGTAGTTTTCCCTTTTGCAGCAGCCCTAAGGCTAGTGATCATACCTGGTACCAGTCAGAATCCAAGCTTTCCTCAAGATTGCTTCCTTTTAGCTATTACAGATTAACAACACCAGGGACTGTGTATTTATTTATTTTTTTCTTTTTCATGCTATTATGCATCCAGTGAGCCAACTCCTTGGGAGCTGGATACATTTCTAAATTTCCCTAGTAACTTTTACCTCCAGTAACTGATCTCAGTGCAGCTGCAGTTTCATACCATGGGTGAAACCATGGCTATCCTGGAACCCAAAGTTTGGCAACTTCCACCCTCACTTCTTTTTCCTAAAACATCTTTTGCCATGTTTCAGTAAGTTAGGGTTGTTCTAGTAAATCCAACTTCTGACGCCAAGTACAGAGTTTGGGAGTCCTCAAGACCACCTTCACTTCTGATACCTACTGTCAGTTTAGGGGTCTCCAAGAACACTGTAAGGTTCAATAATTTGCTAGAAAGGTTTACAGATCTCAGAAAGTCATTATAATCATGCCTGTAGTTTATCAGAGCAGAAGTACACACATGAATATCAGCCAAGGGAAGTGGCATATAGGTCAGGGACCAGGAGTCATATGCACGAGTTTCCTTCTAGTTGACCTCTCCCAATGGAGTCAGGCAAACAGTGCTTATTTCTTCCAGCAACTATGTGTGACAATAGGCACTGAGCACTGCCAAACAAGGAAGCTCACCCAAGCTTGGTGCTGAGGTTTTACTGTGGATCAGTCATATACATATGGTTGATTGCTGTGTGGCTAACCTTAGTCTCCCAACTCTCATGTGGTCCAAAGGCTCCCACCATAAATCACATTGTTGGCTTAGACAATCTGGTATCCTCACCAGAAATCAGTTTTCACAGACTATCTGGTGTGCCTGGCAAGTCCCCAGGTAAAGAAACTCACTCTCATAAGGCACGTTAGAGGCTACCTCCTAGGAGCTGAAACAAAGACCAAACCTCCCTTTGGGCAAAGTTAGCCCTTCACCGCATATCTACCCTGAGCTCCCTCCCTGCTCAAAGACAGTCACCCATGTGTTACTCTCCCCATCGTGTGCTCAGGGCACAGTGTTTGGCCACAAAGATGATGAATGGAATTCATGAGACTCTTCTCCTGGTAGCGGCAAGTTTATAGCAGGACTATCTAAATGAACACATAAGTAAAGACTGGATGGAGAGTACTGAACAAAGAGGGAATAGGCCAAAATCCTTCATCCTCTGGACTGCATATCACTCATGCTTTAGACCAACTGTGGGCCCAGGCCTCTGAATTGACAATGTTGTTTCAAAGAGCTCCCAGGTATAGAAACACTCTCTGCTGAGAACCAAGATGTTTCAGGAGAGGGGTGTCTCTGAATTTCATAGACTCAGGGATTCAGAACCGGTACAGCCAAAGCTATGGTACAAAAGGCCCTATGAGGAGGACAGGGGAGGGCAGGGTCTTCAAAAGGCAGCTCTCTTTCCCAAAGAATAGAAAACTATAATGCTTTCCTCAAAAGTATTATAAATATGGTTACTATTGATTCACTGAGAGGTGCCCACAATGGCAATGCAAAACGATGGTTGCTGACAACACTCTGAGAAGAAAGGCAATCCTTGTTCTAAAGTGGCAGAGAATTTGGCAAAATTGTGTCCTGATGTCAGATGGAAGGCAGAATGTGAAAGTGACAAGCTTGGATATTCAGCTGTAGAGATTTCCAAACTAAATGTAGAAAGTGCAGTCTGGCTTTTCCTTGCAGCTTAAAATAAAATGGAAGAGGAAGGGGATAAGCTGAGAACCAAACTCTTGGGTACAAGGAAACCAGAAACGGATGCTTTGGAAAATTCTGGGCTTCCAGAAAACGAATCCCCAGAGAATAGTGAAGCACATGAAGATTTAACTGAACATGGAACCAGCCATTTCAGTGTGAGTCAGGACTGGAAATGCAGCTATTCAGAAAGCATCTGTGGAAAGTCCCATTGTCTGATGGTTGGGACCCCTGTGTGATGCATGCAAAACTGATACATTTGTTGTGAGAGCTGCATGAATGGACCCACTGCCAGGCTGGGCTAAAAGGGGCAGAAAAAGGAAAGCTTGAAGGAAAAATTACTTCAAAGGCAGAACCATGAAAGCTGAGGTCTGGAGCAAAGACACCTTGTGCCAGGAGAGCAGACCCAACCCATATATGGAAAAGGTGAGTTTGCCCCAGAGATCGCAGCAGGCAGGCCTTCCACCCCACTGCTCAGGAGCAGTGCTGCCTCCTCCCCCCCAGCTTCAGAGAGGGTGGAGCACATTCCCTGGGGACTGGGGAGAGTCTGGCCACCACCTCTGTTCCGACAGGGTTGAGCCTGTGTCCCAGAAATTGGGGAGGGTCTGGTGGCCACCCCAATGCCTGAGGAGGGTGGGGCCTGGAGTTCGGCTGCCATCCCAATGCTTGAAGAGGGTAAAGCCCAAGGCACAGCTATCTCCCCAATGCTTGGACGTGTCAGAGCCTTCACCCCATTGCTGGGAGAGCAGAGCTGCTGCACAAGCTCGTGGAAAGGGTGTGGCTGCCACTCAATCAAGCCCTGATGAAAAAATGTCATACTATAGAAGACTCTCAGACCTCAAAATCTAACGAAGTATTCCCTGTAGGTTTTTGGAACTGTTTTGCATCCATGACCCCTGTCTTCCTTCCAGTTTCTCCTTATAGAAATAGAACCCAGAAAAGATCATGTTCATAAAGCTAATCTATTCCTATTAGTGTAGACCTATTGTAGCTGGGACCTTTTGATTAGGTTATTTCAGTTGAAGCAGGCCCCAGGTGGGTCTCAATCGTCTTACTGGAGTCCTTTATAAGACGATGAAATACAAACAGAAGCTCAGATAGAAAGCCACAGAAATAGAGGAAGCCACGGAAGAAGCTGAAAACAACGAAGCCCAGAAGAGATGTGAGAGACCAGCAGATGTGCCATATGCCTTGCCATCTGACAGAGGAGCCTGGGAACACTGGTAGCCAGTCCTTGGGGGGAAAACAACGCCTGTTGATGTCTCGATTTGGACACTTTCAAGGCCTCAGAATTGTACACTTATAAGTTAATAAATCCACATTGTTAAAAGCCAGCCCATTTCTACTATATTATATTTTGGTAGCTTTAGCAAACTAAGAGATTTGGTATCAGAAGAGTGGGTGTTGAGGTTGCAAATACCAAAAGTTCTGGAATGCCTTATTAATGGCTAAGGGACAGATCTGGGAAGGATTGTGAGATGCTCGACAGAAAAGGCCTAGATTACTTGGAAGAGTCTGTTGGTAGAAATATGGACACTAAAGGTACTTCCTAGGAGGCCTCGTAGAGAAATGATGAATGTGTCAGTCAAAATTGAAGAAATGTGATCCTTATTTTAAAGTGAAAGTCTTGGCAAAATTGGGTCCTGATGTCAGATGGAAGGCAGAATTTGAAAGTGACAAGCTTGGATGTTTAGCTGAGATTTCCAAACTAAATGTGGAAAGTGCAGCCTGGCATCTCCTTTTAGCTTAAAGCAAAATGTGAGAGGAAAGGGGCAGGCTGAGAACTTAACTCTTGGGTACAAAGAAACCAGAAATTCATGCTTTGGAAAATTCTGGCTTCTAGAAAGTAAGTCCTCAGAGACCCCATGGATCCAGTCAGCCATTTCAGAGTAAGTCACTACTAGAAATACAGTTATCCAGGAAGGATCTGTGGAAGGTCCTACCGTCTTGATGATTGAGTCTTGATGATTAAGACTTGTGTACTTCATGAAAAACCAAGTTTTTTTGCAAAATCTGGATGAACGAAACCACTGCCAGCCCAGACTAAAAGGGACAGATTGAAGGAAAAATGACTTCAAAGGCAGAAGCATGAAAGCTGAGGTCTGGAGCAGAGACATCTTCTTAGGTTGAGAAAGAGGACCTGCCCATGTGTGTGGAAAGGAGTTGCCCCAGAGCTTGCAGAGGGCAGGCCTTCCACCCCACTGCTCAGGAACAGTGCTGCCACCTCAGGCTTCAGAGAGGGTGGAGCACATTCTCTGGGGATTGAGAGTCTGGCTGCCATGCCACTGTTCTGAGGGGGTTGAGCCTGTTGTCCAGAGAGTAGAGTCTGGCTGTCACCCCAACGAGGGTGGGGCCTGGAATATAGCTGCAGCCCTAATGCTTCAGGAGGGTGGAGCCGAGGGCCTGGCTATCACCCCACCACTTGGGGATGTTGGAGTCTTAACCCCAGTGTTTGAAAGATCATGGCCACTGCACCAGCCTTTGGAAAGGGTGGGACTGTTGCTCTATCAAGCCCAGAGGGCAAGACATCTTTCTATAGATAACGTTCAGACCTTGACACCTAATGGAGTACGCTCGACAAGTTTTGGAATTGTTTGGGATCTGTTTCCCTTTAATTTCTCAATATGGCAATAGGAACATCCACTCTGTGACTGTCCCTCCTTTGTATATTGGAAGCAGATAACTTCAATAGGTCCACAGCCAGCAGGGAACTGTGCCCTAGGACAGACCACAGCTGTAACTGATCTTGATGAGACTTTGTACATAATGTTATTGAAATGATTTAAGCCTTTTGAGATATGGACCCAATATATTTTGCATATGGAAAGAGCATGTCTTTATGGGAGCAGAGGGTGGAGTGTACGGTTTGAAGGTTTTATGGACCCCAGAAAGGATCACATTCTTAAAGCTAATCCATTCCTGTGGCTGTAGACCTATTGTGGGTGTTCAGGACCTGACAGGCAATGGATTCTTAGATTTTACACCCAAGGTAAAATCAAGGAAAGAAAAAAAGATAAGTGTGACCTCATTAAAATAAAAAACCTTTGGTCCTCAAAGAATTTTATCAAATTAAAAAAAGAAACTACACAATAGGAAAAAAATATCGGAAACCACATATCCAATGAAGGACCAATATCCAGTATGTACATATATAGAAATCCTACAACTTTACAACAAAAAGACAAACAACCTAATTTAAAAATAGGCAAAAGACTTTAACAGACATCTCTCCAAAGAAAATATACAAATGGCCAGAAAGCACACAAAAATATGCTCAACATCACTAGCCATCAGGGAAATGCAAATCAAAACCACAAGATATCATTTCACATCCATTAGAATGGCTGCCATTAGGAAATGGAAAAGAAGTGTTGGAGAGGATGTGGAGAAATAGGAACACTCATTCATTGTTGATGGCAATGTATAATGGTCCAGCCGCTGTGGAAGGCAGTTTGGTGGTTCCTCAGAAAACTAAGTATAGAACTCCCATATGACCTGGCAATCCCACTAGGTATATACTGAAAAGAAATGAAAGCAGGGACTTGAACAGATATTTGAACACCGATGTTTATGGAAGCATTATTCACAACTGCCAAAAGATGGAAGCAACCCAAGCATCCATCTACTGATGAATGGATAAACAAAATGTGCTATATACATGCAATGGAATATCATTCAGCTGTAAAAAGGAATAAAGTCCTGATACATACAACAACATGGATGAGCACTGAAGATACCATGTTAAATGAAATTAGACACAGGTGGGCAAATATTGTATAATCTCGCTCTTTTGGAACTATCAGAATAAGCAAATTCATAGACTCAGAATCTGGAGTATATAGGTTACCAGGGGACGGGATGGGTATAGGAAATAGGAAGTTAAGGCTTAAAATATATTTTGTGAACACAATCAACAGCACTAAAATATATATCTGAATATGATTAAAAGGGAAAATGTTAGATTGTATATATGGTACAGAAAATTAAAATAAAAAAACAAACACAGAACTGCATTACTCAGTGAACCCCAAGTCAAACCACACTGTAGACTGTAATTTCTACAATTACTAAAATGTACTATCATCACTTGTAACAAATGTCCTGCATCAACATAACATGCTGGTGGTAGAGTTGTATATGGGAATCTTGTATTTTATGCTTGACTGTTTTGTAAACCCACAACTTCTCTAATAAAACTGGAAGAAAAAAAACAAAAACAAAAACAAAACCAAAACCCTGAACATTCTCTGAACCTAAGTCCTTTCTCCAGTGTGAACTCTCTGGTGTCAAAGGAATGCAGAACTTTGGCTACAGAATTTCCTATACTCATCACACCTATAAGCCCCAGTTCTATTATGAACTCCCTGATGTTGACTGAAATGAGTTTTGGCTAAAGGATTTTCCACATTTGTCACATACCTAAGGCTTTTCTCCACTGAGTTCCCCAATGCAGAATGAGAATGGAGCTGTCATTAAAGGATTTACCACATTCTCTGCACTGGTAAAGCATTTCCCCAGTATGAAGTCTCCAGTGTCAAATGAGTCCAGATCTTTTGCTAAAAAATTCCCCACATTCACCACACTCATTAGGCCTTGCTCCAGTATAAATTCTCTGGTGTAGAGACTGGAGCTGTGACTAAAAGATTTCTCACATTCACCACACTCATAAACCCCTGCTCTTGTGTGAACATGCTGGTGTTGAACGAAGTTGGAGCTTCAGGTAAAGGATTTTTCTGCATTTGTCACACTCATAAGGCCATTCTCCAGTGTGAATTCCCTGGTGTTGAATGAGATGAATCTGCAGCTAAAGGATTTCCAACATTCTTTGCACTGGTAAGTCCCTTCTCCAGTGTCAACTCTCCAGTGTCGAAGGAAGCCAGAGCTTTGGTTGAAGGACTTCCCACATGCAGTATACTCATAAGCCCTTGCTCTGTTATGCATTCTTTGAAGTTGACTGAATTTGGCACTTTGGCTAAAGTATACAGTGAAGTATACTTGTCACATTTTTAAGGCTTTTCTCCAGTATGAATTCCCCAGTGCCAAACGAGAGTGGACCTGTCATTAAAGGATTTACCACATTCACTGCACTGGGAAGTCCTTTCTCCAGTGCGAACTCTCCAGTGTCCAATTGGCCATATCTTTCACTAAAGAATTACCCACATTCCCTCCACTTATTAGGCCTTGCTCCAGTGTGAATTCTCTGAAGTAGAGTGAGAGGCACCATCTGGAGATCCCAGGAAAATTGCTTGGCAGGGGGATGTTGGGCCCTGCATGGCAAGTCCAAAGCAATGATGGCATCTGTCCATCCACATCCACCTGTGTGTTGTAGCTGAGAGCTGGACCCAGTGATCAGTGGAAACAGGAGGAGAGAGAGCAACATTTATGGCATCAGGGCCTGGTATATTCTCTGAGTGGGGAGCTGGGAGGATCATAGGTCTGGGGTAGATGTACAGGTGTGGATGGATTGTGAATCTTTGGAAGAGAGGATCTTTGTGGTCTCTCTTCATCTTGGCAGGACAGTGTAACCTCTGAGAATGTAGCTGTGTACTTCTCCTGGGAGGACTGGGGTCTCCTTGGCGAGGCTCAGAGAAGTCTGTACCACAGTGTTATACTAGAGAACTTTGTATTTATAACTTCTCTAGGTAAGGCTCTCATATTCACCTCAGTGACTTAGGCTAGGATCTGCCCTTTTACCCAGGGCTTGCTCTCTCGTTCTCACATCCAAACCATGGGCATGTGGCACTTCTCTCAGACTCAGGGCCCTAGATGCGGGGTTTCTCCACGGTCTCAAACCAAGGGCTGGGAGAATGGTAAGTAAAGAGTTCCCGGGACACCACAATCACTGAGAACTGAGTAGAATCCAGACTTGAACACCCTCCACTTACCTGTGTGGGTTCCATAAGTACTTCTGCAGCCATGGGAATCTGTAGGAAGAGGGAGATCCTGAGAGGCAGGTGACCATGGTGGGGCCCCAGGGGCTCAGGCCTGGAGCCAGGTGACCTTAGGCTGACTGTCTAACCTCTGCGTCTCAATCCTCAGTGCTGCCTCTTACCAGCTGTGCAGCCTTGCGAACGTATCCAGCCTCCCTCCGCCTCAATGTCCTCTTCATCCTCTACAGTCTATGCTTGATTTAAACACTCTTTGGGGACTCAAATTGTGTTCCTCCACACTCATTAATCCTCCATAGCTGCCAAGTCAAAACAATGAAGGTACAACTCCTCAGACTGCCACTCCAGGCACGATTCTGCCTCCCACTCTCTGTTCCCTGCAAAAAGCTCCAGGGACTGTCGCGCCTCCAGGACCTTAACACCCCTCAGCTCACCGCAGCGCCTGGAAGAAATAGACCCCACCCGGCGCCGCTGTCCGGACCTGCGGCCTGGGCTGCGGGAGCAGGCGCCCTCCTCGGGGCTCTGGGCTCGGAGGAGGGGAGAGGCGGGTGAGGGCCCGGGGACGCAGCTTACCTGGGCCGGGGGCGCCGCCATTGCAGCTGTGGGCGGAGCGGGCCGGGGCTCGTGCACCGGGGTCCCAGCCCGACCCCGAGGCAGGTTCACCTCGGACGGCGCCGCCGCCCCTCAGGCCCGCCTCCGTGCGGTGCGGACCACGGCTCCGCTAGCGCCTTCTCAGTTCCGTCACCTCGGCCCGGACCCGGCGCCCAGGAGCTTCTGACCGGAAGAACAGACCCCTCAGCAGCCAAAACGACCCGGAGGAGGACGCCGGAAGTCCCGCCCCAGGGCTTGCGCACGCACGGAAATACCCGGCCCTGGGCCTTTATTGGCTCCGCGCCGCTGCCGCTCGGCGTTGGGATTGCTTCATTCCCCGAGTGTCCCCGGAGGCTGCGGGCAGGGAGAGGTTCCCGGAGCGCGATCTCCTGCAGAAAGGGCGAAGGGCTCCGCCAGGGGCGCTGGGAAGGGCGCGGAAGGGCCTGGCTCCTTTTCCGTGGGGCCTCAGCACCCTGGTATCTGGGGAGTGTTGCCTGCAACTGATCGCGGAAGTGTTTAGGGATGTGTATTTCAGATTCCATGATACTCAGCGCATGCTCCCGGAGCCTAAAACTACTACTCCAGATGCCACCAACATTACAGATCCAAACGGACATAGCGTAACATAGCGTTCCAAATGGAGAGAGTGTCCATTTGTAGCTGGACGCTAATAAACACTGTCTTCCTGCGGTTTCATTGTCTGTTGCCTGAAGGGCTAGTTTTCAGGGTTTCAATATGTTCAGTAGGGGATGAGAGGAAAAAGACCTTTGCAGGAAACCGGGAGGAATCCGACCTCCCCTGCTGTTTGGTTCTCTAAAGAGTCCCAGACCTGCAATGTTTTCCAACACCCGAAAGCAGTTCCTTCGTGTGTTCTGTCCAGGTTTATAGTCGTTTATGGCAGACCTTGTCACTCCATTACCTACAAAACACTTGAAGAACTTAGATGATTCAAAACCTAATTCTGGATGTGCAGCTTTCTTTACACTTTGACAAATTTTTGGATTCTTCACACTTGGGAAAGTTTTGGAGTCCTAACAGATACAAGTTAAAATAGAAAACCCCAACCCAAATTTTGTATCAGCTGAGTTATACTTATGTGGACTTTCACGGATGCCAATTGGGATCACTAGCTTGTATCTGTTTTGAAACTGAGCCCTTTAAAGTTCTTATTATTTTTGTTGATACAGAACCCACTAAAAAACACCATAAGGTTAAACTCATAAATACTGAGAAGAACGGAGAAGGGAGGATTTGAAGGACTTTTGGTTTTTGCTCATTCCCATATTGAAGCAGTTCTGAGTGATTCAGTGTGTTCAGATCAATGAAGTATATCAAACTTCTTTTTTTCTTCCTACAGGGGTGTATTTTATCTATTTAATGAGTTTAAATGGATGACGATATAGAATCTTCAAGGATATTTTTAAGAATTTACTTATGAATTGGTTGCCCTGAAATCACTACTCTGTGATTATTATTTTGTGATATGGATTTGCTAATTCACATGTACATAAGTCATTTGGCATGAAAGATGGTATAAGTTTCTCACTGTAAATCCTATGTTAATTGAGACCCTGGGCCCCTCTACACACAATTTTATGATTCTAAACACAGTGTTTTTAAAATGTGTGAATTTTGGAAAAATCCAATAAATGCACCAAGGATAATTTGGGGATTCTTGTATTAGAAAATATTTTAAAGATCCTAGTTTCTTTTGGAAGAAATTAAAAGATTCTATATTTCAAGTAATGGAACCCCATGTAAGGGGCCATCTAAGAAAGCCCTGAGTACATATGTAAAAGAGCCTGTGAAGAATATTAACACATTAAATTAAAACATTCAAAGAAAATATATATTCTCAATTAAGTAGATAACGTACTCTCACTGAAAAAGAAACACCTTTTACTATGAGAAATAGTGTTGCTGTTGAGTTTATTAGAAACAAATTTATTTCACCCCGACTTACCATTCAATATATTGGATTAAAGTGCAATTTAAGCAATTTAGTTAGGAAAGCTGGGTTCTGGTTTCACTTGGTCTTCAAGTTAGACTAAATCTTTTTTTTTTTCACAGCTTGTTTGAGATCTAAGTCACATTCCACAAAATTCACCCTTTGAAAGTGTACAATTGAGTAGTTTTTACTGTAATCACACAGTGAGAAACCATCACCACTATCTAATTCCAGAACATTTTCATGGCCCTATAAAGAAACTCTGTACTCATTAGCAGTCACTGCCCTTCTCTCCTCCTCTCAGCTCCTGGAACCCTAATCTACTTTATGTTTCAATAGATTTACCTATTCTGAACATTTCATGTAATAATATGTGCCTTTCATGTCTGGCTTCTTTCACTTAGCATAATGTTTTCAAGATTTATCCATGTTGTAGCATGTATCAGAATTTCATTCCTTTTTATGACTGAATAATATTCCATTGTATGGACAGACTACATTTCGTTAATCCTGTTTATCAGTTCATGGCCATTTGGGTTGTTTCCACTTTTTGGCTGTTATGAATAATGCTGCTATAGACATTCGTATACACACAGGTTTTTATGTGTACATGTTTTCAATTCTTTTGAGTATATACCCAGGAGTGGGATTGCTGGGTCATATGATAACACTGTATTTAACTTTTTGAGGAACTGTCACACTGTTCTCCAAGGCAACTGCACTGTTTAGACTAAATCTTGTCTCTTTTGTATGCATGCAGCCCTTGGTGGGTCCTAGCTTGTAGTCCCAATGTATCTGACTATATTTTATAGTTCCTTGTCTGCAGACCTATTTCCCTCAGCAAGTCCCAGCTCTATAAAGACAGGGATGAGGGTGTATTAATTCAGTGTCATACTTATTTTGACATCCTCAATCTTCTCATGTGTAGGATGGAGACAAGCTACTGGAATTGACAGAAAACATCACCGGAAAGTTTTGTTTAATGAAAATGTTGCTGTAGTATGGTCAGGGAGACTCCCAAAAGAAATCACTTGCATTTCTAGACAGGAGCAAGAAAAGCAAGTCCTCACAATTTCCCTTTCACACTTAGCATAGTTGGATTTTTCTATTTCTAATGAAGTTATAATTATTTGTGAACTATGAGAGCCAAGAAGCAAGGAATTGTTATAAAATATGGATTTATTTTGTTCTATATTACTGTTTTTCTTTCTCTAGGGAGCTCTTCTACAGGGTTCTTTGTGACAAGTCATGTTATGTCCTCAGTTGTCTGTCATCCCTGCAGTTATTTTCTCTGCACCGTATAGCATGTCCTGCAGCTCTTTCATGTGCTTTCAAGAATTTTCCATTTTTTAATTGAGCATAGCATTCTGTATTTTCCTTTCCTTTCCTAATATTTGTGCTTCTTTCAATTTCTTCTTTTCAATATTTTTTTTCCTTTTTGATTTAATAACTAAAATGCAGACATAATGTTATTTAGACACTAAAAATAAGGAATAGAAATGGAGACAGAAAGGGTAAGGAAGAAAGGCACATAAAAATAGAACAACAAACTAGAATTTTCAGAGGCTAATGAATGTTATTTGTCTGACACATACGGTGAAAATGGAATTTTATAATTATTTTTCCACTTTCTGTACTGAAAGTTTATAAATGTTCAGTAAGAAAAAAAAGAATGTAGAAAAATTATAAACCAATGCAATGAAAAAACATTGAAAAAATATTTTCAGTAGGGTATGACAAGGACCATCTGCCTCAGCAAACATCAGTCTTTACAACTCTTGGCTTTTCATCCTTGTTCTCTCTATGACTCGAGTCATTGGAAAGGAAATCCATACAGGGGATGGTAAATATTTCTGAACCAGATTCTGCACTCTTTACATGTTTTTGCTCTAGAATATTTTAAATGGATATCCAAGAATCTCAGAACTTCTACAAAGGTAGGTTTATATGAACATCTCTGCTGCCCTCTTCTCACAAGACTGTGCAGAATCCGTCCGCAATGGGCCTCTAACACAGGGGTCTTTCGTTTGGGGATAGTGACATCTGACTTGTGAGCCTTGATCCCATTCATCAGATTGAAGCAGACGGTGAAGGGGAACATATGCCTGTCTGTGTTCTAAATGCAGGGAAAATGCCAAAATAATAATTATGCTTAAGGGAAATGTTTTGTTTCCCAAACCCAGTTTTGGATCCTTGTAATTGCCCAGCAAAAGAAATCAAGCAACCACACAGCTGTTTACCCTTCTGTGTATGATGAAACCTGTTTCATTTCTGAAGGTGTGGCTGTAAAAATTAAATTTAGTGTCTCAAACTCCATTACCTCCCACTTAGCTTTGCCTTGGAAAAGCAAATCACTGCCATCTTAGCTTCTGTTTGACTTTGAGTCTGACAAGTTATACTGGGAGATCCTCTACCTGCCTGGATGAACTTTCCTAGCTCCTTCTCCTTCTCCGGAAGCAGGTTAGTGGATTCGTCCTGGACCTCGTCCTCAGAACCCTCATCTTCTAATGGTATCTCGACATTTTTATAAAGCATTGCAAGTTGCTGTTTTCTCTCGGCCTGTACCAGTCGGCTGGAGAATAATATAAATTTAGGAGCATAATTTTCACACTGAATCATGTATTAATCATGTGAGCTTTTGTCTGAAAAGGATTCACTCATTTGTGGTGGTCAGTCAGGGAGGGAGGCAAAATAGACTTTTAAACCAAAATAATCACAGTTCTCATATGTCTGGCTCCCAGGCAGGAGAGGAGTAGCTCGATAACCCCCAAGAGTGAGCCAAGGCCAGGAATAGGGTGAGGTGAGCAAGGCACTTGCCTTGGGCCCAAAATTTAAAGCATTGACAAAAAACTCTGTCAACAAGATAAATATTTTAACGCAATTTAAAAACTAGAAATTAACTCCAAGAAATCCATGATAAGAATATCAACATTTTAAACAGAGACAGGATCAGCTTCACTGACTTTTCCTTTTGCTCAGACTCCAATATGGCTGATGTTGTATTTAGAATGTTGATATTTTGTTCATCATGGATTTGGGGGGCATTAATTTATATGTTTAAAATTATCACATTAAAATGTTATATCTTTATTACTGAGTTTCTTGTCACCTTCTTAAATTTTGCACCTTAGACAAGTGTCTCACCCACCTCCCCCTAAATTCAACCCCAAAGTGGGTCATCCAATAGCGATTTCTCTCTGATGTGGAAGTGGATCACAGAATGCTTTACTTTTTCCTACCATATTTACCTTCCCAATTCTGTTTGACCTATGTAATAAAAAGTTATTTTAGGGCTAGCTTATTTGCATTCCAAGGGGCAGTGGTGGAGGAAAGAGTGTGGGGTGAGCACCCCAGAAACTGCTGGACGGCAGGAAGAATTGGCCTGGCCCCCAGCATTGCTCAAGATTCAAAAGGCTGGGTCAGGGCTGGATGGGGGAGGGGAGTGAGCCTCTTGCCTGAGGTACAAAATTTAAGGGAGTGCCTAAAACTCAGTAATGAACATAAATATTTCATTTAAAAAAATAAAATGCAAAA
>PVKY010008008.1:0-14428 GCA_004027775.1 Bradypus variegatus
AACTTCACTTCTTGGTGGGAGGAGCTGCAAATCACATTGCTAGGAATGTTACCCAGGGAAGAAAGAATCCCGGCCATTGTTAGCAGAATAAATATGTGCAATCAACTTAGCCTATAAAACATTTTAAAAGAGTGACATGGCAGTATACATTTTGTGAAAATATATTTTGTTCTATTCACGGGGATTAGGTTGTTGAATATTCTTTTTTTGCTAAGAATCTGGGCTTGTGAAAGCCAGAAATACTGTCAGTGTCTTAAGATTTGAGTTTTGGACTGAAGTTACCAAATTGTGATTAAAGAGAATCCTGAAATAATAGTTATTTCATATTTAATTTACATTTCTCTATAAGATTACCTTAGGCATTATCATTGTCATACCAAATTTAACAGAATTTCAGTTGCTCTATTCCAAATAGCTTGTGCATATTTGGAGAATTCCCCTGTACACTTGTACTAACTCTCTCAATTCATTTGTGAATTTGTTCTAATTGTGCCATTCACTCTATTAACATTAATTAGCAAATTCATCTTTCAATTTCAACCCCGTAGGATAGATTCAGTCAGGGTTGGGTAGGTAGGGGATTTAATTAATCTATCAACAAATTGAATTTTTCAATAGGTACTCTGGTTTTACCTCTTTTTTTTATATTGTGTACTAAAAATATTTTATTTTTAACTAGAATTATGTAAGGATTTTTTTTTAGGAGGAGGATAAAGAATCCAGCCATTTCTCTTCAAAGCACTATGTATAAAATACGCCATCAATGTTCCTTTCAGGTAATTTTCAAGTAGGTCCTTTTACTATTTACTTAAATTGGAGATCTTTGTTTTCAGATTTAACCTTCCCACAATGATGGAAGACTGTTTTATAGTACATACATCATAACTGGATGTATAAACACATACTATTTATGGTTTAAGAACAAAGGGCATCAGTGTATAAGGATCCAATTCAATAGGGCTAATCTCAACTGCAATTAATGCTTACATTTGGCCCAAGGAATTTGTTGAAGCAGATATATTTAATTAAACTGTTTTTGGCACTTAGGCAAAGATACAATTTAAGGTATGACATTCCACTTAAGAATAAAGGGGTAAAAAATCTGCATAACTATTTTTTATTCACTCTGGCCTCATATCTTAAGGATGTGTAAATTTTCAGACCATAAAGAATAAATGTCACATCTTCCTTCATCTCACACACAACCACATTTAACTACACACATGCACGCACACACACACACAAAGGTATTTCCCATGCTTTCTTCAGTGAAATTGATGAAAACTTTACAAAGTATGAACTATTATATAAAGTAAGCAGATTAGTCCAGTGAATTTCAATGCATTAAGAAGATAAAATTCGTTTCTGCTCCACGCTCCTAACTACCTGCCTTTTGTTTATTGTGAAAATGAAAGGCTTGGAATCCTCTCAACATTACCAACTAGTACTAAATGATCTGCTTCTGTGAATTCTGGAACATGATTTTGATGTGCCTTTGTCCACCCAGGTTGGCCAAATACACTAGAAAATTGTCATTTTCTCAGTTCATGGAACTTTAGGAAGACAGATTATCCTAAAATAATTTTCTTATGTGTCATTTTCTCTTCTTGCTATGTAAATGTTTAATACATGTATGGGGAAAATGAAAACAAAATTGGAAAACGGTGTTCCTTCAGTATTCAGTGACCCTATGACACACATAATAGCAAAGACTTATGTTGAGACATTATAAAACAGATGTCCCATTCTGACATGTTTACATGGAGGGGATCCAAGCTTCAGTGAGAACTACCAGGCCTTTGGAGTTACAAAACTTGCCACATATTTGTTAGGTTTCATTATATTGAAAGGATAATCTGTTCTCAAGGATTTTAGTCTCTTTTTTATGGCAAACCTCTGCTATTAAACAAATATACACTTATTTTATTTTATATTTCATTTTTGCAATACAAATTTCATTTTAATTTTACTTTTAAACCTAGACTGTTTAGCCAGGAGAATGTTCAAAGTGAAGGGGTAGATTTAACTTCCTTAATAGTAAGATTTAAAAGTAACTCTCAAAATTTCCATAATAAACCAAAAGGTGTTATCACAGTGTTGTGATATTGTGTATTTCAAATATATTATTTGATATTAGCTCCTACTTCTTGTCAAAAAGATAGGCATATTCGATATGAGTATGTGGTAAAAAAAAAAAGAGGATGAAATCTCTTCCATACAGATCTTAATACTTTTCAAATGACTGTTTTATCTTTTTAATTCCCTGCACTTCATACCTAATTGTACCCATTCGTCTCTAAACAAGGTAAGGAATATTTGTTATATTCTCCCCTTCTAAAGTGTAGACTTCTCATAAACTATCTGGTAACAATAATATGTAACTACCACCACTATGGACTGATTATTATTTTATTTTCCCCTTTTATACAAGAGCAAACAGAGGATGAATATGACTTGAACTATGTCATGGACCTCAGATCTTTGAGGGTTTTGTTTGTTTGTTTATTACAGTGTGAAGTTCATACAGGAAGGTACTTTGTATACCACAAAGCACTATAATAAATAGCAGTTATTATTATAAATTTCTGAGGAGTCGACACATTCTCGCCAATTCTAAGTCACTTCCCCTACCTAATCGTAAGAAAGTCAGAGAGTTAAGAGGATCTCAGTGTGATGCCACCTGTGACACATGGAAGACGTCCAAGGGGGGCCCAGGCCTCTCTCCTCTCGGGAGACAGCACCAGCTGTTCTTTGCAAATTGACTTGTTCACCTCTGTCTGCTTCCTCCCTCCTGCTCTGGTCTCCAGAATTAGCTTGTTCACACATAGCGGTAAGAACCCTGCAACCCCGCTTTAAAAAGTCTCAGTCCATATACTGTAGTATCCGCCTTACCCATATATGATATAACGTTTAACAAAGAGGAAAGCAAAAATGCTTAAAGTCCTCTCTTTTGTTATACTTGAGGGTGACTTCATGACAAGCCAAGCATGTGTCTTTTCTAGAAAACAACCATACATGGAAGTGTAAGAACCTGGCATTGTAGTCAGAAGGTCTGTATTATAATCTGACTTGGTCAAATGACTTAACCTCTCTGAGCCTCAGTTTTCTCATCTGTGATATGGAGATATCAATACGTATCTTGTGGTGTCCCTGTGCACGTGACAGAGTAAGTACCGAGAGAAACCAGCACAGAGTAAGGCTCTCCATTATCAATGTGTGCACATTATGAGATGCTGTTTGGGAAGCCAATGTGATCCCAGCGTAAGTATAGATCATAAATTAGCCAAAATTATTATTTTATTAATATAATCTACACCAAGTTTCTAGTAAACATGGAAATATTCTTATTTTCAGAAGTGTCAAAAACTTACAACTGTTTCTGAATTCTAAAGTCAAAGACCTCAGGCATATTCGTATGGAAATAAAAGTGACAGATGTGTGTCCCTTTGTGAAAATTGTCTTTTTATACCCAATCTCAAAATGATAAGAAAATTGAAAGAGAAAGTAAAAAGACAATAATAAATGGGAATCTGTACGCTAATTGCAACCCACTGTGAATTCAGAGGGTACATCTTTCTTGAAGAGGGGATGGCGACATCCCATCAATTCATAAAGTCACAGCAACTGTTACATTTACAGGGTATTCTACAGCCCTATTAGTTATCCTTTCTCATCATTGTGCAGGAAAAAATGAAGCTCAAATTATGATAAGCTGGTAGCATCCCCTCCAACAAAACAAATCAGGTTTATATCCTGTGTAATAAAAAAAAAAGCAATAACAATAGTAGCTGCTGTGGTTACAAACACAGGCTTTGGTATACCATAGAGACAGGTTCTAATCTTACCTCTGCTGTTAACTCACTGTGTAATCCAGGCAAACTGGGCAACCTCTTAGAGCCTCCATTTCCTCATCTGTGCAGTGGATATAATAAAAACGTACAGAAAGTTGTTATGAAGAGTAAAGGGGGTGATGCACTAAAGCACTTTGCCAGCTCCAGGCACAACAGCATTTCACAAACAGGAGCAGTTATTAATGGTTGTGTTTAAATATGGTATTTTTATTTCTTTATCACTTTGAAATATAAACATAAGCATGTGCTAATGGCTCTACATTGAATTTTGATTCTGTTTTAGATTCTATCACTGAACATTAAGTACATGTAAAATTCTCTTATTTCAAGCCACTGGGAATCCTGACACCCATTTCCTTAGTGACTCCAGTGAATTGAAATGGTTTGATAAGAAGAAACAATGTTCCAGACTTTTCTTCCTATAAAAGGGAAGTTGGGCATTTTAAACTAAGCAGCCTAGCTGCTAGATAGTTTAAACACGGGTAGTTGGTTCTGCCCCTGAACTTCTTACAAACTGAAATCAAACTATCCGTTTGTATTGTGCCCATTGTCTACCAAGGACGAATGACAGACAAGCAACTGCTTGAGGCTGAATTTTTCAAACCGTGGAAAAGATAAAGATGACAGAATTTGTTTAGAGCTATCAAGACAAACTTTTCTTTGACAAAGAAGTTTATAATCCCAGTGCACCCCCTTATTCTACAGACCTCTAACGTGAGCCCAAATCTGCTTGTTAAACTATTTTGTACAGAGTTTGCAACTCTTTTTCTTTGATGCAGGCCTTGCAAAAGTTGTGCCCCTTTGGGGACCCTCCCAAACCCCCAGGCTTATGCACATGCTGCAGTCCTTGGTAACAACAGAGCTTGGCAAAAGCTCTCCATTTAGAAGCTGTGTGTGCCAGAGGCATAGAATTTTCCTGAGAGACCTTTGGTTTCCCCATCCTCTCTCCATCAGTGGCTCTCAAACTATGATTTGCCTAAGAATCACCTGGGGGTACTGTTTAAAAATGCAGATTCCATGGCATTCCCCACTCATTCCAACTCAGCAGATCCAGGGTATAGTTCTGGGCTTGTATTTTTTATGAGCCTCCCAGGTTATTCTGATACAGGTGGTCATTGGAAGATGCCTGGAGAAACACTATTTTATTTTTAAACTTCTAATTTATAGAGTAGGTGATCAGAAACAAAGAGTATAGAAGATAAATAGCTCCATAGCTTGAATAGGTTCACATATGTTATCAGGTATCAGATGTGCTACTGAGTGTTTGTGTCTTTAACTTCCTTTTTCTAATATATTTAGGAGCAGTAGAGTAACAAGAGCAACCGTGACAATAATAATAGGATGCACTTTAAAATTGTCTGTGCTTCTCAAGCTCAGAGTAAAAACATGGGATTTGCAGAACTGGTGCTGACATTTATCTGTCATCTGACCTTAAGCCACTGGTTCCTCATTTATAAAACAGAGGTAGTTTATTTAGCAACTAAACAGAGCCTGTGCCGGTGCCCTGGCACATATCCCAGCAGCGGCCCTTGTCCCTCCTTGGTCTCTCCCGCAGAGGCTGGCAGGGGCGATTAACGGAGGCACTGCCTGGTTGCAGGCATGCAGGACTTGTCGCCTTGCATGTTTGCCCCGGCATCTTGTACTCAGCAGCTTAGGAACATGTTCGGTTTCCATGAGCTTCTTCACATTAATGGAGCTCACAAATGATCTTTTACTGAAACACTAAGTGTTAGAATATACTTTCTAATATAAATGGAAGAGACACCGAACCAGTGTTTTGTACAGTTTGATCTACTACTAATGAGTCAGAGGCATGAAAAGGGTAGGGTTCAATTGCAGCGACAGTCCAGTGCATGCCCCATGCCATTCTGGAGATGAAGAATGGAGACCAATTGTCGACTGGGCTCAGAACATTCTCTCTTTCCTGAACACAGGACCAAAGGGACACTGGCACATCCTTTACACTCCAATTCCTTTCAGTTCTACACTACGTAAAGGCCACACCCCTCCATCTCTAAAAGTCCAGCTTGTTCAGATATTTTATATTGTCTACAAAAGTGAAAGGCATATGATTTTGATACCAGCTTTGAAGAGGACAGAGTTAGCATTCTTTTGAGGAAATTTAAGGTTTGAAATTATGTTCTTGTTCATTGGAGACCAAACCACTTCAGTACTTAATTAGAATTCAATGTTTTGTGTCATATTAGAACAAGGTGACTTTAGCCTAAAATTTTTCTTAAAAGAAGTTATTATCTGGTGACTACCATTTCCATAGGAGTTTGTCTATGTAAGCCTCATGGAAATATCTTGTTTTTGTTTTTGTTTTACAAGCAAATGTTTATGGCAACTTTATTCATAATAGTTTAAAACTGGAAACAACCCTGTTATGATTTGCTAAAGCTGCTGGAATGTAATATACCAGAAATGGGTTGGCTTTTAACAAAGTTAAAAGTTTTAACTAAGTTACAAGTTACAATTCTAAGGCCATGAAAGTGTCCAAATTAAGGCATCAGGAGGAAGATGCCTTCTTGGAGGAAAGGCCGATGGCATCTGGGGTTGCTCTAATATGGGGAGACACATGGTGATGTCTGCTGGTCCTTGTCTCCTGGGCCCTGGTTTCAAATGGTCTCTCAGTTTCTGTGAGTCCTTCTTGCTTCTCCTGGGGCATTTTCTTTCTTAGTTTCTCTGAGCTTTCTGAGTTCCATCTGCCTTTTATCCTCTCATAGAAGATTCTATAAGGAGATTAAGATCTACCCTGAGTGGGCTGGATCACATCTCCATGGAAACAACCTAATCAAAAGGTCCCACCCAACCACAGGTGTGCCCCCACAAGACTGGATTAAAAGAACATGGCTTTTCTGGGGTACATAACAGTTCTAAACCAGCACAAACCCAAAAATCTTTCAGTGGATGAATATAAAACAAACTGGTCCATCCATCTGATGGAAGATTATTTAGCTGTCAAAAGTAACAACATGGAGACACTATGCCGAGTGAAAGAAGAGAGGCTTCTGAGGTCACATCATGTATGAGGACATTTATGTGACAGTCTGGAAAAGGCAAATCTATAGGGATGCAGAAAAGATCAGTGTTTGCCAGAGGTTGGGGTGGGGTAAGGGTTTAACTACAAAGGGGACATGTGAGGGGATTTTGGGGGGTGATGGAACTGTTCTGTTTCTCATGGGGTGGTAGTTCATGAATATGTGTCTTCAAACTCAGAACTGTACATCCAAAAATTTTTAATTATATGGCATGTTAATTTAGAAATTTTAAAAAGTGAAAACACAACAAATTTCTTTTTTAAAAATGCTTTAAAAGAGATTTCCCATCAGGGTTTCTGCCAGAAAGGCTGCTTAGTGGGGGCTCTCACACCAGCCCTAGTGTCCTGTGGATCTGTTTTTCCATCTCTAATAGAGGATTGGTTTTTTAAAGTGATTTTAATTCTCCCCCACCCCAAACTGGGACCCTACATAGTCCCTTTGTGGAAATGGGGGTGGGAGCAGGTTTGGAGACAAAAGGAATTTGGCCTCCTCTAGGCTCTGGGCCCACGGCTCTGCTCCCCTTTTTTTGGTCTCATATATTTTCTATAAATGTCTGGATAAACGAATGGCCTTAAGGTAGATCCCAGGCACCTGGGGATTTTGGACAATCCCAGATTCCAGGACCTACAGGTGGGGCACACTTTTGTGCCTTTGGCAAGTATTGCCATGGACCCCAGGACTTAGCCAGACGGGACCACCGGCTCCAATGGTCAGCAATTCTGAACAAGGCATTTTGAGGGGAGCTGGGCATGTGATCCTTGCTTCTAGACCTGTGGGTAACTCTGAAAACATTTCTCAATCTAAGCCTCCCCTGAGGTCAGGTCTAAAAGGACCTTAAACCATTTGTTTGGTTTTTTTTCTTCCACATAGGATATTTTGAAGAGCACTTTGCTATGAGAGAAGGGCTGTCACTGCTATGACAGGTGGGGGCACTGAGGCTCCAAGTGGCCCCAAGCCACTTGGGGAGGACGGACAGAGGACACAGAGTTGGGGTCCCGGTCTGCAGCTCCAGCTTTCCTAGCCAAGGCCCATGAGAGGATCTCCTGAGTCCTGCCGTGCCCCAGAGAAGGGCAGCTGGCAGCACCTTCCATCAAAGGCTGGTGGGGAACTGCCAAGGGCACCTTGAGCTCACGCTGTCTAGAACAGCCCTCAGAACAATTTTTTAAAATTTTAAATAGGGAATGCTTCCTTTGAAAATTATCTGATGCACAAGTCCAATCTAGAAAACCTGAGTTGGGCCACTGTGGCTGAAGGTAGAGACAGGGGCGCCCTGAGTCTCCAGGACCCCAGAACATTGCTGAGGGCCCCTAATCCACTAGGCCAGCACTGCCTGAGAGCACAGGATGTGCCATGGTGCCTAAGGCTCAAAACAACGTGGTGGGCTTCTGGCGGAGCTGCTCCAGGTCAGGCAGCCTAGGGGAGGGCCACAGGTTTCCAGACCTGCCACGTGCAATGAGCACTGCTGGCAGGGCCTCCTGAGCTGGGCATCGCCTGCTTCACCAGCCTCTCCGGCCAGGCCTGGTAGCCATGACCGGCCACTCACAGGGTGGGAAACATTTCCACCATCTTACATTTAGTGAGGCTGATCTTTAGAGATAAAGATCATAACCTTCCCTTTTTTCTTGCCCTTACCAAAAGACAGCACCTGGTTTTCTGCATTAGCAAATGTAGAATGGCAAGTTCAGATTCTGGCGTAGGTCAACACTAGATCTGCCCCTCTGACCACTCACAGGGGCTGGGCAGGACGGCTCACAGTGGAACAATCCAGCGGTCCTCATGGGCATCAGGGATCACACCCACTGAGGAGCTGACTCTGCACCCGGTTATTGCCAAACAGCTGGCGCTCCTGGTGGATGAGCTGCTCCCCGAAGCCACCTGGGCAGGACAATGGGCCTGCATGACGTGGTCCGCTTGTGGGCCTGCTGCAGGGGCACGGCAAGGTACTTCATGAGGTAGGCGAGGCAGGGGGGGACCGACTGGCGAATGCCGGCAGCACGGAGCAGGAACAGGCAGCCCCGTTGCAGCCCAGTGTGCAGGTGGTGGGCAATGAGGTCAGAGTCCTAGAGGTGAGTGCCGGTGTGTCAGCCACAGACACCTGCACGTGTCCTCGGAGAAGGTGTTTCCCACCTCCAGTGAGACGTTGGTGACAGTGGTGATGTGTCTGCTGAACAGCAGGGGCTTGTGTGGGCGGCCACCCCATCGCTGACGCACAGGCTGTGGTGACGGGTGAGAGGCGGCGGTCGGAGCCCGGAAGGCACACGGGGCGCCGTCGGCGGTCTGCGGGTGGGGAGGGCTGCGTCTTTCTGCTAGACTTACAAGGACGTTGTGTGGATTCAGTGACAATGAGGGTGAAGTGTTAACACGGCCTGGCGCAGAGTGAGTTGCCTATAAACCATAGCTATTCTTCTTCCCCTCTGAGCCGGATGGGGCTCCCCTCCCGCGGGCCGGTGGGCGGAATCGATCCTGAAGCAGCCCCGCCCCCACCCGCGTCAAGGCCTGGGCGGGGGTCCCGGGGAGAGAGCACCGGTCAGGACCTCGGGGCCACAGTTTCCTGTCGCTGGCTCTGTTTCCATGGCGACAGCTACTCCCCGCAGAGGAATCGGCTACCCTCATCACCCGGTTACCTGTCGAGCGATCACGCAGGGTAGTCGTATTCGAGAAGAGGCAAAATATCTTGTTTTAAAAAGAGCTAGAACTATAAATGGCTGAATGACTTAGTCTGGTAAGGTGGGATCATATAATACTCATCATTTAAATGTACTTGACTTTGTGTAAGGATTGATTCTTGAGCATTTAACTGGAGGTAAAGTGATCACTTTAAAATAAGCAACATGTCACTCTTCTAATGAAATTAATAAACCAATAAAACTGATAAAATTACCCTAATTAATATCACCAAAATTTACCTTCACATAACCATGAGAAAAAAATATATCTCCAAGCAAAGCATTTTTGTGGAAATTGATATTTCACTCAGAAATGACTTAACAATTATTAGACCTAAAATTTAAAACATGCTGTCTGAAATTAATGGATAGCACACCCATATGTATGTACAGTAGGAGCACATTTTAATTTTTCTGTTAAAGTAATTTTGTATTACAGGATCATGTTTGAATTCCATATGTTCTGCTCTGAACTCTTGTTTGCATTCACCAAAAAATTCCTGATAAACCAGATTGTTAAATTCTTGGTGTATTTTTCTGGAAAAACTGAAGGATTTCTGATGCACACTAACAAGATATTTTGATTAACAAGAGCAAGCCTTCTAAAATGAAACTTTAAGGCACAAGTTTAAATTGGGTGTTAGTCAAGGATATGATAAAAAGTTGTTCATTTGGTTTAATTAAACAGCCATTGAACATCATTAAATTTTACTGTGAACTGCCTGCAGTCTTGAATCAGGAGCACTCTGAATTAGAAGTTAGGAACTTTCTAGTTCTTGGCCACATTTTTTCTATATTGAGTCATAGGGTTTGTTACCTGTTTTCCCAATTTTGCTTTTCTCTCCAATTCTAGTGACTTATTCTCTCCTTATATCTGGGGTTTTGCCACAAACAAAACGGGGTTATTAATTCTCAGCAATGCCAGTGAAGTTTAATGAGCAAATAAAGGGCTTGTAGACTTGTCATGGTCAATCACTCACATTTCTGATCAATGCTCTTTTCAAAATAAGTTGAGTGATAAAATATTTTATATACATATTATTGGAGTTTGGGATTTTACAGTCTATGAAACAAGTCCAGTTCTTCAACCTGGCAAACATGCAAAGGAAAGCTCCAGATTATACCCTATATGGATCAGAGGTTGCAGAGTAGACCTAAAAGAGGATTTTCTTCCCTTTATCTCTGTCATTGAGTCCTGAAGACCTATTAGGGAATGAATGGGCTGGCTACTGCTTTATGTGAGGTTAACTTTGCAGACAACCCTAGTGGATTGTTGTTCTTACTCTTCCTTACCCAGCTCATTGCCACAAGATCAACGTGATCCTCAGCTTCTGGAATATAGGCCAGAGTCTTCCAGGGATGTTTAATGGAGAGTCAGGAATATTCCAGATGAATGCCTCACCTGAGTCTAGATTTGTATATTCAACAGATATTGTTTAAGTACATTGTGGATTAAATTAAAGAGGTATCTAATAGAGAAAGCTTCAAATAGGACATTTTCTAACAGTCCATCATTTTGTCCATTTCTTAACTCTCTGACTGAATTGTAAACTCAGTTGATGGGTAACCCACTCTCCACCGGTATTTAGCTGTACCCCAACTTTGGCATCATCTTAATAGTAGTGCCCCACCATCTTAGTTATTGTCTGTGGACCTTTGGTTAGCCCATGTAAAAGCTCCCATCTTGTATAAAATTCAAAGATAGTCCCTCTAATGGATAACTGTTATTCTCCAGGTACTCTAAGAAACCCTTAAAGTGGAATAAGTTTGGGAAGTTTTTAAAAATAGCCATCATATTTTCTTTTTCTCTTTTACCTTGTAATTCCCATATCCTATTTTTTTAAGTCATCACAAAACTGCATAAAGTTTCTTTTGTTGGTGGTGGTACATGAAAGGAGAAGACAATGATGGAGTATGTATGTATGTGCCCATACATCCCTACCTGTCTTTGATTCTTTGTTGTACACATTATATAATCATCAGACCACTATCAGGACAATATACAAAAAAACTCATATTTAATAATTCCTAATTCCTATATCAGTAGGGTAAAAATTTTACTTGATAATGAAATATATGGTGATGCATAGAATGAAATTTGCTTTTCTTGAGGTCATTATTTGCCAGGATACTCACTAATCCTATTTAATGTGTGCACTCACATTCACCTAGACACACTACTCTTAGTTGATGTTATTATACTCATTTCACAGAGCCAAAAATTGAGTCTAACAAAAGATAACTTGTCCAAGTCACAGAGCTACTAAATGATGAACTTGATTTGATTTTTCCAGTACCACCTATCCTTTTTCTACCCTGACAGCTGCTTTCTCCTCCTCTTGTATCTCCATAATACTATTAATGCAACTACCACTTATTAAACATCTATTATGTACTATGTAACTTACACAGATTATCATAGCCCTCATTACCCTAAAAATACAGTTCCTGTATCACCATTTTACACACGAGGAAACTAAAGCTGGAAAAGCCTGAGTAACTTGACCAAATTAAGAAGCAGCAGAGCCAGAATTCAAAGCCTGATATTTGTGTTTCTAGAGTTCAAGTTCTTCTATCCCTCCCTACTCCACCCACTCTATTAATTTATAATGTTCTGTTGCCATGTGATGCACCACTGTTTTTAATTTATGTTCAAATTTCCCAAGAGATGCATTCCTTTTCCACAACCCTCCTACTAGCCACAACTACTTCTTCATACATCACAACATACCACCACCCTGCATTTTTGTTAGATGACCAATAGATTCTCACTGCCATTACAATGAAAAAAACAACACTGCACACAGTAGAGCAAACTCATAAAATATTTATTTTTAAATTGATTTAGCTTAGAGCAAGTTTATATACATAATTTGTACTTAGCGAGAGTCAGATTCTGCAATGAAGAAGCCAAGTGTGGGGCAAAAAGAAGTGCTGGGGGCTCTTTTCTAACCATCCCCATTCAGAGATTGAGTTCACACTTGGGTCTAGAGACAGAAACAAATATACTGCAGAAGTCTCCTCTCCCTGCGCAATGGTCTCTTCTCTGCATCATAAACCTTCTGTAGTTCAGCTCTTCCTCTAAAGGAGATCACTTCTCTTCTACAAATTTCCCATTCAGGAAAGAAGAAATAAATCAGTAAGGATGATATCTTCAGCACTGCAAGGGGTATTGAAGAAACACAAAGCCTGGCTGGCCCCTGCCCTAAAGAACTGTGCCATTGAAGTGTATGTCTCCTAGACCCATTTATATGCTAGAGTCCTGCTAACTCTAGCTTTTCTCTAGCCTCTGAGGCAAAACGGAAGATGTAATGGCCTGAGAGTCAGAAGACATCCCTGGCTTTGCAACACGCCAAGTGGTCTGAGCAAGTCACTGGACCTCTCAGAATCACAATTTCCTCATCTATAAAATGGTGAAGTGACCTGCTTGTCTATTGTCAAAGATTGTAGCAATTAGAGGAAATACTAATGTGTTTCTAATTGTTAATACTAATACTCACTGTGTAGAAGATTTTGTAGTTAAAAAGCATTATTCACATACATTATATCGTTTGATGCTTATATTAACATTGTCAGTTAAGTATAATTATAATTATTACCATTTTTTGTGAGAAAGTTTTTGCAAACAAAGGTAACAAAAAAATACTTGTACTGTAAAAAAAAAAAGGGAAAAAGAAAACACCAGTGGTTTCAAAGGCAGCATGAAAAAGATTGTTAACATGTGTGATTTTTACTTCAAATGAAAGAAAAATAACCAAAAAAAGTTATTAGGAGCAAATACGCTACTGTCTAATTTAAATTAAATGGATCATTGCACAAGGTGCCAGGCCAAGAAGGCTTGTGGGGCTGAAGCCCAGCCCACACTCTTCCTTCCATATATAAGCCCTGGTGTCTGGCATTTGTTCTCAACTATGCAAAGAAGACTTATGGGCTAGTGGGAAGCTAGGTTAATGGGCCAAGAAAGAATTATTAATGAAATAGCCATGTTTGCATGCAAAATTTTGTGTTGCCCTCTGCAATGTAATAGTTTTCTCTTAAAAATTATTGCTTTATTACATCATCAGGATAGGCTAAGTGATGCAGCAGTTGACAACTCCAAGATCTCGGTGGCTTATGGGAACAAAGGCTTATTTCTTACTCAAGCTACGTATCCATCCCCTGCTGGCTGTTACTTACCTCCATGTCTCTTACTCTAGATCCCAGACTGACGAGGTAGCTGCCATCTTGAGCGTTGCTAATTGCCATGGTTGAAAGAAAAGGGGGAGCCGTGGGGGGTCTCTGACCAGCAATTAAAGGCTTGGCATTGAAGTGACACTTATCACTTTCACTCCCATTTTATCAGTAACTGAAACACAAGTCAGTCAGGAAAACACAATCTTACCATGAGCCTGAAATGTTTTGCAGGTAGCACTAACTACTACACCTACAATTATAGTTTTAACCTTTAGGGACTGATTTTCCTTCTACAGATAACAGCATTGTTGATTCTGTATTAAACAAGTGAAGGGCTGTGAAAACATTATAAGAGGTTACCTGGGGTTTTGTGACATTGAAAATATTACTAATATGTTTTTCACCCTAAACAGAAATACGTGAGTTTATTATTTTTCATTAACTGTGTCAAGAAATATTGAAACCTTAACAAGAAAAAATAAATGCTTGTTTTTATTGTTGTTGTTTAATGAGGGGCTCTTCTGAAAAACAACTATTTCTGGAAATTATTTTCTTTCCGTGAGATCATTTAGTGTGTGTGTCTTTAGCTAAACTGACAGACTTGGTTTAGAATAAAGCAGGAGGAATGTGATGCAGCCTCAGTATCAGAAAAGGATAGAATGTCTCCCAAGAGGGGGAAATGTCTGGAGTAAAACAT
>PVKY010008009.1:0-14434 GCA_004027775.1 Bradypus variegatus
GTCTGCAGAATATTTGCTGTGTAGCCTCTCAGAAAAGACCATTGAAAACAAGGTCTGTTTTGCACTGTGGACTCTCTCACCAGCTGGAGTTCTCACTGTCATGCAGAGGTGAAGTGCTGGCCGTGCCTGGATCTTCTAGTTTCCTTGAGCTGATGCCCCTGTTCAGTAGCAGCAGAGCTCAGTCTGATTAGGGGACTCTGAAAGTGTTTTTTTGTTTGTTTGTTTGTTTGTTTGTTTTTGTATTCTTGACTTTTGTGGTCTTGTCTAATGGCAGAATTCCCAGAATGAAGCAATATTATGAGTTGTGTTTTATCGTTACCCTGAGGCTTTGTGTCCTTGCCCAAAGCTGTGTTAAAACTGTTTTAGGCCCGCTCACAGGAGTAAAGATAGCTCAGCATTGTTATAGGTCTTCTTGGCTTAAAGATCTGGGGAAGGGGTTCTGGAGAGCATATATGCTCCAGGATATCCTTTTTTCCCCCCACATGGAAGACAAAAACTGGTTGTTGACTTCTGTTTCTAGGGCTCCTTGAAACAGGGCGTAGTTCTGGTGTTGGCTGGGTCTCTCAGGATTGAAACCAAACCCTCTTGCTTCCATACGCAACTCCAGCTGACAAAAGACCAGATATTCCTAAAAATTGGACCTGGGCTTCTTTTACTCATTTTGTGAGTGCATTAGGTAGTCTTTCAAGTACTTTGAACCCCTGGACTGATGCTACCAGTCCAACGCCAAGCACGGACAAGGCCTAAGGTTTGATTTTGTGCTGTTGTCCCTCATAATTTTCTCCCTGAAATATTTTCATTTTGGGGATCATAAAAATTTCATGTTTTCCTCCCAATAGTCAGCTCCCTTAGTTAACTTGTCACTTCAACTTTGATATTTTTCTTTTCCCTCCATTCAGGGTCTTAGAAACCAGCATAAGGTCTGTGAGAGAAAGTATTTCGGAAAGTTGGAAATGTCACCTAATCAGAGATAGTTCTAGTAAGTCCTGGTTTATTATACTTAACGGCCAAAGTGCCAGCTTAGGATAGAGGAAATAGCCCTGATTCCCTTCAGACAGACATCACTTCCCAGTGCCATCAGACAGAACCAGATTTCGAGTACTGCCACGTAATAAATTGATCAGTGTGTGGCTCGTTAGAGCAAATCTGCGGATAAATTATTTCAGCCATTGACACTCCATTAGCACATATACATGCATCTTTTTCTCTTTTCCTTTAGAATTATGTGGAAAGGAGATATTTTGTACCCTTGGGGACTCCTGTCTGTTACAGTTTATGAAGATGGAGCAGGGACAGGAAAGAAGCGAAGGCCCATTTTGTGGTTCAAATGCATTAGACAGCTGCTGGGATAATGGAGGTGGAGGCCACTTGTCTACTCAGCTGCCTCGGAGTGGTAGCTGGGGATAGTCGGAGGCCTGGCTCCATTTGGGAAGGAAGCGTGTGGGTACAATGAAATCATGACTACTGTGATGCCTAAGGAAGGGGGGTGGGGGACCCTTGAGCAGGGTGGATGTGGGTGCCTCAAATGTATGTTATAATCATTTCTCTAGTCAAAAACCTGTGGATGAGTCATCAAT
The DNA here is from genome assembly GCA_004027775.1 of Bradypus variegatus. Classification (NCBI taxonomy): domain Eukaryota; kingdom Metazoa; phylum Chordata; class Mammalia; order Pilosa; family Bradypodidae; genus Bradypus; species Bradypus variegatus. Next base: position 1,578 of record PVKY010008009.1, read on the forward strand.
AAAAGCACTAATGGCTGTTGTGGCTGGTTCAGTGGTATTTTCTTTGTGATTATTACTCTTATGCAGAATTGCTATTGATTTTATGTATATATGTTGTCTCTGAATTTCCTCTTCTGGTGGATAGTCCAGAGTATAAATTATTTCTTGATAAAAAATCTGATTCCATGACAACTCTCATACAGAAGATGTCTCCTTGCCTCTGCAACTATTATGTTCATTGGAACACTAGAAGACAATCCAGTATTTACTGGCTTTGGAGACAGAGAGAGAAGAACTAAATTCTTTATGTTATTGTTTAATGTTTTAATGAAAATATTGTACATAAAGAATGGCATTTATAAATCCCATTTTGCACTGAAACTGTTCTAAATTTTGAACAGGTATTATTTGATACCTACAATTATGTAAGGTGTAGGAAGGCTTAATAATAAAGTGAACCACCCACCACCTAACTTAAGAACCAGAAAATTCCGAGAAACCTCTAAAGCTCTGTATTGTGGTCCTTCCTTGATACCTTCTGTGTAGCTCCACCCCAGAGGTAACTACTCTCGATTGTTACAATTATCATTTCTTCATTCCTTTTCTTTCTTTTTTAAAAAAGTTTCACCACATACACGTTAGCCAAAACAATATGTTTATTTTTGCTTGTTTTTGAGCTTTAAAAAATGGTGTTATATTGTATTTAGTGTTCTGGAACTTTTTTTTTCATTCAACCTGGTTTCTAAGATTCCTCCCTGTTATATGTATGCTATGTTATTTTCACTGTCTTGTAGTTGCCACACTTTTTCCATTTTCCTGCCATGGGTGTTTGGATTCTTCCTTGATTTTATTTTTGTGATGATAAACAGTATTGCTTTGAATATTCTTGTATATGTCTCCTGGTGCAAGGGTTTGAAAAGTCTCTCTAAGGTCTTTGACCTAAAAGCGGAATTGCTGAGATAATGCCAAATTGTTTTCCAACATGGTTATATCAGTTTTCACTCCCAACAGCAATATATCAGAGCTCTTGTTTTACATGCTCCACACTGCTTAATTTATGACAGTCTAATAGTAGTTTTAAATGGTATTTCGCTGTGGTCCTAATTTGTACTTCCACACCACCAGTGAGCTTGAGCATCTTTTCATATGTGTATTGACCATTTGAGTTTTCTCTTTTGCAAAACACCTGTTCGTGTCTTTTACTCAAACTTCTGTTTTTCTCGTTCATTTTGAATTGCAAGGATTTTTCATACAGTCTAGTATTGTAAATATGTGTAGATAGTATCTTCACCTAATTTATACCTTATCTTTTCTCTTTCTTTAAGGCATGTTTTGTTAAACATACCTTAAAACATTTAAACATAAAACAAAAATGTTAAACATTTTTTAATTTTATTGAAATTGATGCATTTATGTTTCTAATCAGTACTCCGGTGAATATTTCAGGGGGCCCTCTGTGGTCCCCTGAGCTCTCCCAGTGCAGCTCTCTCCTCTGTCCTGTGAGCCCTTGCACTCTGGTCTCCCCACATGCAGCTCCTCTCCACTCGGGGAGTGGGCTGGGCTCCAGGGGTTCCCTCCCCTCCACTGTGGAAGTTTTCTGGAGGCAGAAAGCTGGTGCATTGCCCTCCTCACCTTGTTTCTTTCTCGTCACCCAGGGATCCCTCCTTCCTTGCCTGATGCCCAGTGTCTTCAAAGTCATGGCCTTTGTCCAGTTTGGGATTGTTTCAGGCAAGAGGATAAATCTGGACTCTGCTACTCCACCATGGCCAGAAGCATAAGTCTTTCCACACCTTTTGGACTTATTCCTAGGTATTGTATATTTTTTATTGTTACTGTTAATATCCTTTTAAAATTATGTTTTATAACTATTGCTGGTGAATAAAAATTCAATTAGATTTTGTTAATCTTATATCCAACCATTTTTCTGTGTACTCTCTTATTCTAATGATTTATATGGTGGGTTTCTAGGTAGGCAATCATAATTATTTACAAATAATGACAATTTTGTTTTTTTTTAATTCTTGTACCATAATCTTACTGCACTGGCTAGATACCTGATAAAGTATTGAACAAAAGCAGTGACAGCAGGCATCTTTGCCATGTTCCTGATATGAAAGGTAGTTTCTAAAGTTTCACCATTAACAATGATCTACTATAGATTTTTGATAGGTATTAAACCTTTCTCAGGTTTAAACATTTCCTTTTCTTCTTGGTTTGCTCAGTACGTTTATTGTGGATGGATGTTAGATTTGTATCAAATATGTTTTCTGTATCTTTTGAGATTATTATTTTCCTTTAATGTATTGAGCTGGTAGACTTTATTTGTTCGATTTTTCTAATGTTAAACAAACTTTGCATTCTTAGAATAAATCGAGTGTGTTCATGATGTATTTATTTTTTATACATTGCTAGACTTGGTTTACTAATATCTTGTTTATGATTCTTGCGTCTATGTTCATGAGTAGGATTAGCCTTGTAGACTTCTTTTCTTTTACTTTCCTTGTCCAGTGTGGTGGTTTGCAGCTGTGTGTACCGCCAGAAAAACATGTTCTTAGACTTAGTTCATTGCTGTGGGTGTGAACCCATTGTGAGTAGGACCTTTTTGCTGAGGTTCCTTCAGTTAAGGTGTGGTCCACCTTGGTCAGGTTGGGTCTTATTACTGTTACTGGAGTCCTTTAGAAACAGAATGAAATTCAGACAGAGAGAGAGAAAGCCACAGAGGAAGCCAGAAGCTGAAATTCAGCGAACCCAGAAGAGAACAGAGAGGTCAGGAGAGGCTGCCAGGTGCCTAGCCGTGTGACAGAGGAGCCCAGGACCAAGGGTTGCCAGCAGCCAGCGCCAGAACGTCAGTCTTGAGCAGGAAGGCCTCACCTTGATGATGCCTTGGTGTGGACTTTCTCTTAGCCTGGAAACCATGAGCTAATACCCTTATTGTTTAAGCCGACCCTTTGCATGATGTTTGTTGAGGAACATCAAGGAAACTTAAAACATGCACTTTTGGTGTGACGCATATTCTGGCCTGACATAATGAGTTGTGGAGGGTGCTTTCTTTTTCTGTTCCCTGGAAGGGTTTGCAGAAGATAGGAATGATCCTTGATTGAATGTTTGACAGAACTTGGTAAAACCATTTGGAGCTGGCATTTGGTTTGTATGAATATTTTAAATACTGGTTTAATTCCTTTAGTACTTACGGGATCATTGGAGATTTCTGTATCTTACAGTCTTTTTTGGTAAGTTATATTTTTCTAGAAATTTTCCCTCCTCTGCTGTTTTCAGTTATTTTGGTACAGTTTTTCCTTTTTAAATCATTTTTACATCTGCAGCATCTGTAGTTCTGTCTTGCTTTCCATTCCTAATGTGTTTATTTTTTCTTGATTATTCTCACCAGAAATTTGTGTACTTTAATAGCTTTTCCAAAGAATTGGTTTTTAGTTTTGTTGATCCTCTCTGTTGCATCTTTGTTTTCAGTTTCATTGACTTCTAATTTGAGGAGTTTACAGTCTAGTAAGTGAGATAAAATGGAAAAATCTCGATTAATTAAGACACCAGAATGCTATGGGAGCACCAAGGAGAGTATTTTACTAATTTTGCAGATGAGGGTGCTGCGCACACTACCTGAGAGTTAGTCTGTCGCTCTTGGTAAGAAAAGCAGGTTGTCCCCCAACAGAGTTTCTAGCAGGGAACTAGACGTTGCAGAGGCTGAACACAGTGCTGTGGGCACATTGAGGAAGGGGCAGCAGAGGGGCTGGGAAGAAAGGGAAGGCTTGACTGAGGAAGGTGACTGTTGCGGTTTGCTAATGCTGCCGTTTTGCAAAACACCAGAAATGGATTGGCTTTTATAAAAAGAGTTTATTTGGCTACAAAGTTACAGTCTTAAGGCCATAAAGTATACAATGTAAGGCATCAACAATAGGGTACCTTCACTGGAGAAAGGCCATTGGCATCTGGAAAACCTTTGTTAGCTCTGAAGGCACATGGCTGGTGTCTGCCTGCTCCTAGGTTGTGTTTCAAAATGGCGTTCTCCAAAATGTCACTCAGCTGCTCTGAGCTCCTTCTGTGAACTCTTTTCATAGGACTCTAGTGATTTAATAAAGACCCACCCTGAATGGGTGGGATAACACCTCCATGGAAAAGGTCTCACCTAGTTGATTGAGTCATATCTCCATGGAAACACTCAAAAGGATTCCACCCTAATCAACACTAATACATCTGCTCCCACACGACTGCATTAAAGAACACGGCATTGCAAGCATAGTTCAAAGAACTTCCATACACCCTTTACCCAGATTCCCCGGTTAATATTTTATGGCATTACTTTATGGATCTCTCTCTCTCTCTACACAAACATACACACATGCTTAGTTCTGTTACATTGCTTGTTTTGGAAGTACAAATTTGTTCCAATACCATTTATAAATTAGGGAACAATCAGAGTCTAATGCAGATTTCTTATTGCTTATGCACTGATTTCATCCATAAGAAAGACCAGGTGAACACTGAAAACTGCACCCAGGAAAACTGAGTCCAAATAGAATACATAAAACATATACCCATGCACATCTGAAGCATCTGGGAGCCACCTAAGTTCACCTTTTGTTATGAGCCACACCCATCCATATCTGGTGTTAAAACTTTCCATGCAATTTTGAATAACTTCTCCCACTTGATAACAAGCAAACTTCACGTCTCTTCCAGTGGATGTGGGGAAGGTGTGGTGGAATGAATGGGAGAGAATCCAAGAAGAAACCCAGGTTTGGGGCAACTAGATAGGTCAAGGGGCCACTGTACTGTCCTCTGTCAGGTGAGTTTTGCCATCCCAGCAGTTTGTGGAGCCTGGTGTTAGCAGGACGGGTTGGCGTTTTCCCAGGAATGGTTGCTCCTGGGATGATTTCAGGGTCAGCTGTTGCCTGGAGCTGGTGTTCAGAGGCACAGGCCTATCTGGGATGGTCTGTGGTCAGTGGGCAAGACATGGCCAGGTGGGAGTCCCGGAGATGTCACCCAAGACTCCATATCCCAGGGGAAAAACAGGTTGTGTGCTGAACTCCGAGAGAGGGGTGCTAAGGAATGGGGAGAAAGACAGCCTTCCAGCCCAGAAGATGGCTCATGGAAGTCTCTGACTTTAAGCGAGGCTGTAGCTGGTCCTCCTGTAGGAAGAGAAAAACCAAGAAGGATGAGGTGAGGAGGGAGCTGCTGCTTTCTACCCAGGAACTCTTCTTGCCAGAGTCCCTTTTGGTAAAGCTACAGCCCTAAGTCATTAGCCATCCTTCTGTCATTCCGTGAAGTTAAAGCATGACTTCAGAATACTCCACTCGAGTCTGGGGCCATCAGCACTGAAGAAGAGGACCGGTGACCCTGTCTATGGAGGTGTGCTCATACATTTGTAAGTGTTTGATCATCTGCACACACACACAGTGCATGCTTGCAAATGGCTGCAGCAGAGATGCCGTGAGTGCCAACTGGGCCTCAGGCTCTTGAGATACACAAATGAATAAAATACAGCCCCAGCCTTCAGGGTCCCACTGGAAAGCCAGACGGCTGAGGCTGCAGTGAGATCAGTGTTCAGGAGGGAAGGACAAGGCCCAGAGAGCTGCCTGGAACAGCCTGTGAGAGGGAAGGGTAGAAGATGACTCCCAGGTGGGTGATGGTGCCACCCATGGGGAACACTAGAGGAGCCGACCTGGAGAAGAAGCAGGTTGAACCCTGGGCTTGTTGGGAAGGCCTCGCTTATGGGATATCAGGTGGAGAAGGCCTTGAGTGAGCTCGAGCTGTGGATCTAGTACTGTAATGAAGTTTCAGGTGGACGGGCAGCTTGGGGGGCCACCAGCACACAAGGGATGCTTGAGGTCAAGCAAGAAGATGCTGTCCCCCAGGGGGCTGTGTAGAGCACAAAGAATAGGGGATCAAGGAGGGAGCCCTCAACTACCAGCATGCACTGAGGAGTCCAAGGAAGGAGACCAAGGAGGGCTGACTGGAGGGGTAGGAGAAAATGCAGGAAAGTATGGAAAAGAAGTGTCTGCAACAGGCGGGACCATTAACTGGCTAAATACTTCAGGGGACCTTTTGGGCCGTCACACATCAGTGTGCCCACGTGTGGGCTGCCCACCTCTGAAGGCTGCGCTGGCGGGAGCCGTCCTGGCATGGCCGCTTGGGCCTGGGGCCCACCATGAGGATGCAGAGGCCGGCGAGGATCATGCAGGTGGGCACAGCGCTGATAAGGACCTTGAGGGTCACCACCACCTCCTCCGCCTGCTCACAGGCTCCTGCTCTGTACCCCGCGAACCTGGAGGGCACCACACCAGCCTCCGACCAGCCTCACCACGCCCAGCTGCCCCATGCCCCACCCCCACCCCCACAACATTCTGCCCCTTGGACTTCCCTGGTCATGTCAGCCTGGCTCCAGAGGATGGGAGTGTTGAGGGGTGGCCTGGCCAGGGAGGAGCTCAGAAAGCTCTGAGAATGAGGGGAGCTGGGGTTCAGAAGGGGTGAAGCCCCCAAGAAAGGTGCCTTTCTGTGATGTGCACAGAGAAGCCTGGAGGTGGGGCCCCAGACTCTCCATGGAGGGTTGGGCTCCTGCTGCATGGGTGGCCCCTCGCTGGCTAGGGTGGGGAGTTTTGCCCTCTCCGCCCCCATCCCACTGGGCTCTGTGCTCCTGCCTGAGCCCAGCCCCGGGACTCACTCTAGGCTGAGGGTGGAGATGCCCAGGGCAGCTGCGCCCGAGAGCTTGGTGAAAAAGACATAGGACGAGTAGAAGATGGTTTCCAGGCCGGAGCCACGCCAGTGCCGGTGCTGCAGCTGGAAGTCGTCCACCACATCTGGCAGCATGGACCTTGGAGGGGGCGAGGTGCAGTTACTCCTTTTATGTCCTTGGCAGCACTCTGGGAGCAGAGACCAAGTCAGACTCATCCCTGAGGCCCCGGTGCAAAGGCTGGGCACGGGGACCTGTGATACCAGGTTGATGGAAGGAGGGGACACCCTCTCCCCTTTGCCCAGCATACCAGGGTAGCAGCAGGGATATGGCAATGCTCACGCCAGATCCAAAGGCCACGGCGTAAGCCACGGGCGGGGTGGGCAAGGCGGCCAACAGGATCACAAAAGGCACCATCACCTGGGAGACAGATGCCCATTCGCCCACTCACCAGCCTGGCCCTGAGCTGGGTGTAGAAGATGAGAGAAAAAAGGGCCCAGCCCCAAGGCCCCAGGATGCTCAGGGCCCACGAGCCCACTCTCCCCAGGCCCTGCCTCCTGCCTCACTCACAAAGATCCCGAAGGCCGATGTCTTCTTCCCGAATCGCTGAAGCACCCACTCCCATGGCGGGGTGCTCAGCACAGCGGACACCTGTGAGCAGACAGCATCCTCAAGCCGGCTTGGAGGGAGCACACCTAGCCTCACCCTTGACCTGCCCAGGCTTAAACCTGTGGCTCTTACTTTTATGGCCCCGGCCCCAAGTCCTCCCTCTGCTGGAAGGCAGGTGGCCCAGAACACGGCCACACATGTGACACTCCTGTCCCCACCCAGCCCCCAGCTGCCCGGCACGCTCACCAGGATGGTCAGCACCAGGCCCTGGACGTGGTCGTGCAGTCGGGAGGCGTGCGTGCAGAACAGCACCAGGTAGCTCTGCTCCACCTGAGGAGGGGCGGGAACTCCCAGGTCAAGGGCAAGAACTGGGTCTCAAGGCTGGCCCTTTGGGACCCCATGTTCTGGCTGCTGCCACTGTGCAGTCCCCCCCCCCGAAGGACATGTATCCCCAGCGCAGAGAGAAAATCCCCCTATTCCACCCTCTTCCCTTGCACAGCCACGTTCAGGGGGACTTTTTCTGAACTTCAGACAGCGGGAGAGGAAAGCAGCCCAGACGCTGTCCTCCCTCGGGCTGGGCCCTGCCCTTTGCCGACCCCACGAGCCTTCTCGGGGTCCTCCCTTCCCAGCACCAGCCTCTGGGCCACACGCCTCTTCCTGTTAAAACTCAGACCTAACTCCGGGTTGGGGGTGCCAAGAGACGGACCCCTGAACCCGCGCGGGGAGGGTGCGGCGCAGCCTGGCCAGAGGGAGGTACCTGAACCGCTGCTGAAATGAGCAGGAAAGAGACCACCAGCTTCAGGTAGGGTGGGTGCCGGAACGTGCAGCCCAGCCCAGCCAGGAAGCCCAGGCCTGGGCCCGAGGCTGGGGCGGGGACGTCTGCAACACATCAAGGTGACGGCCTGGCCTGGCCTGGCCCATCAGCACCAAAACCCACCGCCAAGGGGGCTGCTCCACTTCCCCTCCATACCTGGCTGCTTCTTCACCCCCAGGTAGAGCAGGCAGCTGCACACCGGGTAAGTCACAGCAACCATGGTGGCTGCGATGCAGTAGAGACGTGTCTGTGGGACAGGACACAACTGGGTGGGGGCGAAGTCTCCAATCCATGGGGCGGGGGGTACCCAGGGCAGGGCAAGGCCAGGCCTCCCCCCGGGAACAGAGGGACTCAGCCCGAGCCTAAGGACGTGGGAGCCTGAGGTTTCCGTGGAGACCGAGTACCCCCTGGCCGTCCACGGTAAGGGGTTCGGGTGTGGGGAGGACGGAGCCTGAGCAATGTGGTGCAGGATGACCCAGGAGACGACAGAAAACAAGGCGCTGTCCTGGGGGCAGCAGGCCTGGGAATAAACACACATCTAAAGAAAACGCCAGGCCCCTGCAGGGCAGAGGCTGTGCATCTTGAAATCCTGGCTCTGTCAGTGATGAAGTTCAAGGGGGAAGGCAGCCGGTGCCTCCGAGGGCTCCCCCAGGCTCAGTGGCTGGAAGAGCGTGACCCGAGGGCACGGTCGCGGTGGAGTGGGGGGCTGGGGGAGGGAGGGTGCCCAGGGACCCAGATGACAGCAATGCCATTTGCTCAAGGAAAAGGAGAAACAGAAAATAGAAGATGACCTGGGCAGGTAAAAACAGCTGTTTGTCCTCCAACTGCTAACTGCGGCCTGCCTGGTCCCTCGCACCCCCGTCCCCACCCACTGCCCCTTCTCGGGGTGCAGCCTCCCCAGGCGGCTGCGGACCCGGACTTGGGGCACCCCAAGTCCAGCAAGAGGCGCCGCGGCTGAGCTGAGCCCCTGAGACGGCGCCCCCTGGACACTCACTGCGTCCGGGGCGACGGCAACAGGTGCGGGGAGTGCGGCCTCCTGGCAGCGGCCAGGCTTGTGGGCTCCCGACACGATGAGCCCGTGGGCCGCGGCTCCTACCAGCGTCCCTGCCATCTCCATGGTCATCCCTGGGGATGCAGCCAGGTGAGCGTGGGCAGCAGGCCCGCGCTGCGCCCCTGCCCTTGGTGCCCGCACTCACGGTAGGTGGTGGCCGAGTCCCGCTCCCGGGGGCAGGGCGTCAGGAACATGGTGAGCGCCGTGTAGGGCACCTGGAAGGCCTGGGAAGGCCGCACGGTGCTCAGAGGGGGCCCCGCTCAGGGAGGCGAGGCCAGGCCCGGCCACTCTGGACCACCGGCCTGCGGTGCCCGGGTTAGGGGCAGACTTCCAGGCTCCGGGTGAGACGGGGCCCCCTCCTGGGTCCTTCCCTCCCTCCACCGGCCAGGGACTCGGCCCAGAGGGCAGCCGCCTGCTCACCGTGGCCAGGGCCTGGAACAGGCAGTAGAAGGTCGCGTACCAGAGGCCGTGCAGCGCAGTGAGGGGGGGCAGGAACCACAGGAAGAAGTAGGCCAGAGCCAGGAAAGGCGTGCACCCCAGCACCCTGCAGGAGCACCAGGGCAGAGGGGACTCAAAGGCCCAGCCGGGACCAGCCTCACCCCTTCAGGGCGGCCGTCAGGGTGGGAGCCACGGAGAGGGCACATGAGGTCGAGGTCTGGGGTGCTGATCGCATGTGGAGGGTGGCAGGGAGTGGAGGGCCATTGATGGCTAGAACTCTGCTGGGATATTTGGGTGCTTGGTGGCGCCATTCTTTGTACCGAGGACAGTAGAGGACAAGCAAGTTGCACCCCCTGTCTGGGAGCTTCCACGGCCTCCAGCCCACCCTGACCACACTTCGAGACATGAGCCAGACCTGAGAGGCTTGGAGGCTGTGCCCAGCCCTGTGCCGTCTGGTGAGGGAGCGGCTCCTAGTATGTCTCTGAACTGGAGGGCTGACTCTGACCCCAGTCCCGTCTGCTGGTGTTCAGTCCTACACGCCAACCATCCATGGGGTTTTCAACCCAGGAAGAGGCCTGTGGCAAACCCAGTGACCTCGGGCCAGGGGCAGGGGCCTGGACCTCCAGGGCCGTGGGGCTGCTCACCAGGGCATGAGGCGTCTAGCCCCCGTCGTCCTGCTTCTGGTGATGAAGAAGCCAGCCACGGGGTCCGCAGCTGCCCCAGACACCTTCCCTCCAAACAGAACAAGTGACACCTGGGCAGCAGGGATCTGAAATAGACCGGGGAGGGAAAGTCAAGGCCCGGCAGAGTTGGAGAGAGTGCCCAGGCCTGTCCACCCGCCAGCCTCCCTGCGGGGCACTAACCCAGAGGGGAGGGAGGGAGGTGACAGCTACACGGTGGCACAGTCCCATTCTCATCATGCCAGTCACGTGTGGAGAGGATTTGAGGGCCCCTTGGCTGGGGGGGTCTAAGAGCAAGAAGGGGGCATCTGGGCTAGTGGTCAGAGGCAGACTTTCCATTCCACAATGAAAATGTTTTACTGCCTTTTCTGACTACATAAATAATATACTCATTATGAAACACTTAGTACAGAAAAGTATAAAGCTCTTGAAATCTCACCATCCTGAGACAACTCCCAGAAGCATTCTGTGTTTTCATGCATTCTCAGGTGCACTTGCAGTTTATAATTTTATGTAAGTGGGATCATGTTCAAGTGTCACTTGCAAAAAACCACGAATACCTTATTTTTTTTTTTAATTGTTTTTGTTTTCCTCCTGCCCCCCACCATTCCCTCCTGTAGCCAACAGTAACAGCCTGGCATGTATTCTTCGGTAATTTTCTCCATGCTCAGATTTCAATTGTGTTCAGACATATACATACATAGACACACACACACATATATGTGGGATGTACCTTTGTTAAGGCAGCACTTTTTCCTGAAACTAGCTTTTCTCATGCAGCCATGTTGCATGGAAAGCCCTCCGAGTCAACTGGCCTAGCTCTAACCCTTTTGAATGGCTGCACACCAGCCCTATGGGAATATGGCATAATTTGTTCAACTGCTTCTATATTGTTGAGCATTCATGTTGTTTCCCATTTTTGTACCACAAACAGGGATGCAGTAAATATTCCTGAGGAGGCTGGCCCCAAGAGCATTTGGCTCTTTGTCAGGCTTGGGGGAGAAGTCCTAATGGACGCACAGCCGGGGCTGGGAGGGCTAGACGTGGAAGAAAGAAGGAAGGTGGCAGCAGGGGGCTCTGGGCTGCTGCCCCACTCACCTGGGCGACGTCCAGCAGGAAGAGCTGCAGGTAAAAGGCTATCGCGCTGGAGGCCACCTGGTTGGGGACCCCACCAATACCATAGCACAGCTTCGTACAGAACGAGAGGCGATCGTCTCTGCTGACCTGGGGGAGACACAGGAACTGAGCCCCCACCACAGACACAAGAGCACCCCACTCCTCGTGACTTCCACTAGTATCCTGAGGTCCCTCTGACCTCTTGAGGGTTTCTCCAGAACCATTTCAGTCCTAACTCACCCAACTCATCCTAAAGGGAAGTGAGACCGAAAACCCTTAACCATGACCTCTGAACGTTTCCGGGGGGGGGGGGAGTTCTTCCTTACATTTCCCCTCCATGCTTCCTGCCTGCTTGAATTTTCTAAGTCAGCATGATAGAGCGAACCAGGGGGCAGGGGTCCCAGGCTTGAGAACTTTTCTTGCCACCAACTCCCTGTGTGAGCTTGAACAGTCACCTTATTTCTTTCAGGCTTGTTTTCTTCACCTGTCAAGGGAAAAATCCCTGCCAAATTCACAGGGTCCTTTTGATGAACAAAGGAGACAATGGCTCTGAGAGCTGACTGTTATATGTTCAGGAATTTTGCAAGTGTTGAACCCGTGACACCCTGAAATCAGCCATGGTTAGAGTATTTACAATTCAAATCAGCAAACATTATAAATTGGATAACTTTTTATTCTTGGAGCTATTTACCAGGCTACCACTGAAATAAAGTAATGTTTTGACCACCAAATGTATATCGCTAGCCCTAAGCTCCCTAGTGAACTCCAGACTTGAATATGCAGCTGCCCACTCATGGCCCCAAATGGATGCATAGCAGGTGGTGTAGCTCGGTAAGGTCGAGATGCAGCTATTGATTTCCATCCCGACGTCTATACTATCTCCTCACCCGGTGTCCCCCTGCGTCAGATGGCTCCATTGTCCACCCAGGGCTCAAGTCATCTCGATTCCTCTTGCCTGCAATTTGCCGATCTAACGGTCAGTGAGAGCCTCCTAAGCGGCTTCCTGCATCTGCTGTCGTTCCCGACAGCCCACGCTCCACCCAGCAGCCACAGGGATCTTTTTTTTTTAATTCAGTTTTATTGAAATATATTCACATACCATACAATCATCCACAGTATACAATCAACTGTTCACAGTATGATCATATAGTTATGCGTTTATCACCACAATCTATTTCTGAACATTTTCCCTACATTAGAATAATAAGAATAAAAAGTAAAAGTGAAAAAAGAACACCCAAACCATCACCTCATCCCACCCTATTTGTCATTTAGTTTTTATCCTCATTTTTCTACTCATCCATCCATACACTAGATTAAGGGGGTGTGATCTACAAGGTTTTCACAATCACACTGTCACCCCTTGTAATCTACATTATTATATAATCTTCTTCAGGAGTCCAGACTGCTGGGTTGGAGTTTGGTAGTTTCAGGTATTTACTTCTAGCCATTGCAATACATTAAAACCTAAGAGGTGTTACCTAT
>PVKY010008010.1:0-14432 GCA_004027775.1 Bradypus variegatus
CATTAATTATAAATAAGCTTAGCTTTGCCATCACAGAAATAAGTTTCACAAGGGCAAGCCTCAAAATTGAGGGCCTGGCCCATCAAACCGGGAGCCCCCGCTGCCCTGAGAGAACATTAGAAATTTCCCCAGTGGGGAAGTTTAACAGTTCCACTTTTTTTCTAGTCCCTCAAGAGACCTTGCAAATACTTTTCTCTTTTTTTGTTTTCCTAAAATACTTTGAAATGCATTAGGGTATAACAGTAACTTGTACATAATACCAAGATTTTATTCCTTATTCTACGTTCCATGTTAAATAAAGCAAAATTAGATTGTCTATATAAACTAACTAGAGAGGTTAAATTAGATAGTATGCTATAGAAAAATTAAATTTTGGATGAAATAAACATCTTTTGGTCTCACACAGAAGTCAAAGTTTTAAAATACAGATATTATTATCCTGTATCTTGTATTTTGATTTACCTTAATTTCAACCTGATTAGCTTTTTTCACACTTTAATTGAAGTCTGATTTTTTTCAGCTTTTTAACAGTTGCTGTTTAGAGTAATGCTGACTTTCAGAGCTGGAGAACTGTAACTCTGGTGTCACACAGATACCTAAAGTACTAGGGAACTACCAGGTTATACAAAGAGCAAAGCACATCAGAATTTAGAAATAACAGTTAAAGCTCAAGAGTATACATGACTGCTGTAAAAGCCTATAATCTAAGCCCTAATTTTCTGATAAGCATTTTAAATGAAGCTACTTTCAGAAATAAAAACATTTGACAGTTGTTTTATATTGGGGTCAACCATAAACCATAGCAGAGATTTGTCCTGTTTCACCTTCACACATTTACCAGAGTTATGTTAATTAACACGTCAAACATAATTTATACATTTGTCTTGCTTCTCTTTTAAAGTCCCTTTTTTTGTAGTTGCAGATGAAGTTCTGACTTACAAGTGGCTACATATACTTTTAGAGAAGCATTAGAACCAACAGCAACTGACAAGTAAATTTGGCTGTTTCATTATCTGTAGCCTTTTTCTCAGAATAACTAAAATCATGACTAACAAAATCATACTGTTATCTAATAACATACAGATTAGTATCAGGATATAAAGTGAACATTGTCAAGTTTTTAGGAATTTTACACAATCTCTAAATATATGAATAATATTTCACCCATACAAATTTAGATAACAGAGAATAAAAAATATTAATTATTGTAATATTTTCCTAATACCTCCTTTGTAATATGTTAAACTATTTTACACCTCACTTTTATAAGGTGAAAGAACAAATCCTTTGTAATAGTTTTCCTTTAAAAGTGAGAAGACATCTTCTGAAATAAAGGATGATAAGGCTAACATAAATATTAATGTCAAGAAGGATATTGTTCTGATATAAATCCTTGTCGTCTACACAGAGTACTTGGATAGTTAAGAAAAACATTTTAAAACTTTTCATCAAGAGCAGACTAACAATCCACATTACTTCAACAGAGTAAACTAAACTTTGGTTTTGTAAGAATACACAGTTTGATACACAAGCTCTTTTTTTAACAAAACATTATAAACAAGCTTATCAAATTTTTGGTCAGCATTGATTATGACAGACAGAATTCACTTTTATAACCCTTTCACAACACTCCATATCCATTCAAGGCTTGTAGTCAAATACATACAAAATTCACTTTAATCGGAAAATATGATTATCTTAGTATGGAAATTAATAAAAATACTATTCATCCCACCTTTAGTTTTTATTCACACTGCATACAATTAGAACTAAATTTGATAACAAGTTTACAAAGCTTTTGAACATGCATACTACCTTCCAGTAACAGGATTCATGAAGGGGAGAAGAGACAGAGATGCTAAAACATAATGGAAGAAAAAAAAATATGCTTGGGTTTGGAGCACAGTGAAGCTTTTATATACGTTATACTCACGACACACAAATGATTACTTCACAATATGCCTAAAATCTCTCAGTCCAGTCCAGCACTACCTTCAAAGGTCAGAAAAGCCCAAGTTTGAAATATAAGCAGTTCATTAATAATTGAGGGGTTTATATCCAGAAAAACTCGAAATTTTCAACATTATTCCCAAGTTCTGAATAACACCAGGAAAATGTTAGTTTGCAATATTGTTATGGCTTCAAAAGAAACCAGCTCAAAGCTCTATTCATTTAAATGCTATTTTCTTATTCAAAGGTCTTACAAGGGTCATCTCCTTTATGAGGTTTTCCTAATTCATTTTTTATTTATCTGCTTTTTAAAATTGTTCCAGCATTTTTATTTCTTTATTAAGATATTCAGCAGATACTTCAAATACTACTTCTTATACCATGCTCTTATACAAGTATATTCTAGTAAGGATATAAACTCTTTGAAGGTAAGAATTATGTTTTTCCCATTCATGACAGCACTTTCTAACCTGATTATATAATATACTCACAGAATATACTGCCTGACCTTAACAAACACACTACAAATTCAAATTCTTCCACATACTAGGGTAACAAATGGCAAGGTACTTTAAAAGCCAGATTCTTTGAAATCCAGGTAATCAATGTTATACTAAACATTGTATAGTATATAAACAATACTTCTTACTAAACTGATTTCTTAAATAGGATGTATTTGCAGCATCAGCATATCTTTCTTTTTATTGCATTTTATGTAAGTGTTATCATTATCAGGTGTATAGCTCAGTTTACACAACCTCTCTAGTTTGGCTATTTTTAAGAGGAATTTTGAGAATGTACTTACAATATTAGCTTATTTTGTCAGTAAGCTTGCATACATTTACAGTGAACATACTTAAGCCAAATAAAATTGCATTTATTAGATTCAAAAAGTCATCATAAAAACAGGAATTGGACTAGACTTTGCCACTGCAATTTTGCAGGTCTATTTGCTTTTTATTCCTTCTGTTGGAGGTTAGAACAAACTTCCTTTTGTTTTCATAATATCCCAACATTATGGACAAATTTAAAAGTATATCAACTATCAAGTTCTGGAAATTTTGCTGCAATTGTTTTATTTGTCCCAAGCCTAAATCCAGTTAGGTTTTTCCATAGTTCTCGAAGACCTTTCATTTCACTTACTGACAGTTTGGCAATTAGATCTTACTCAGTTACTCCTATTCCAAGGATATTTATATTTTACTAATGATCTGATTACTATGGTTAACTCTGCAAAGGTATTATTGGAAAAAATATTTTTTAACAAGTGTGGCCTATTCCACAGCATTTCTTCTGTGCCTACTATTTCTAATTTCTAGGCTCAGTTTAAAGAATTCTAAACTACTTCTCCTCATCTTTCTATACCCAGCCCTTCCCTCATAGCTGCCTTAGGTGGTAGGCCCTGGGGCAGAGGTAGATGAGAAAAGGAAAAAAAATGAGGTCTGGTCTGCCGAACTTGAATTTAAGAGTTTTAGGTGAGGGCAGTGGGAATTAAGAGTTCCGACACCCTTGTTTTAATTATTTCCGATTATAAGATCTATTTCACTTAAGGCTATGACCCAGACAACTGGAAAAGGTCTTTTCCAGAAGCAGCTTTCTGGCAGCCTTCTGCTGCCTTAGGGAAATTCCAGGGGCAGTTTCTTTCTAATGTCCAGGTAATGTTTACAGTAATTACAAAACCAAGGCTTTGAACACTGCTACCCAGAGGGGTTTTCTTCTAGGATTCTAGGAGTATTAATTTATATAAATTTGTAGATAAAAGTGCTTATTCATTTTTAAGCAATTCAAATAGAGCTCTTTAAGATTTTTTGTTAATTTGATGTTACTGTCCAGTGGTATGAGAATATACATTGAACAGGCAGACAAGACACAAATAGAAAGTTAGTCACAAGAAACAGAAACACAGGAGTACTTTTGAGAGGGACAAATAAAGGTCTGAATATACATTATCTTATCCCATTTCTGCCCTTTTGCAGAACTATTCTAGAGCCATTCTCAGGCCATTTCTCCCCTGATCTTAAATCATACTGAGTCCAGATTATGTTACAGAAATAAGCCCTTTTCTCATAGGCTCATAACTAAAATCTTTCCAATTTTCCAATACAGCCCAAAGGTTCCCTTTTTAAAGAATTTCCTAATCAGTAACCAATTAGGAACATTTGACTAATACAAATTCAATAAGATACCAACAAACAAATTTAAAGAGACTTAACACTTACTATATATTTAATTAACACACCAATTAATAACTAAACCAGACACACCACTTAACAATTAAACAGGCATTATTACATCTAAGTAACATTGATTTAACAATTAAACAAGCATTAAACACTTACTATACCCAGGTAACATATCGGTTAACAGTTAAACAGGCCTACTTAATGTCATTAAATACCAATTAATTGTAGGATGACTTATTTTTCAACAGTATCCTCTAAAGACAAATTTGAGGCAGGGTCCTCAAACCCCATACAGAATGGTACCCAGAAAACAGAAAGGTGTCGAGGTCAGAGCAAGGAGCAAGGAGATTGTTCTGGAAGAGAGACCTGGGCCTTTAACCTAGGTCTAGGGGACTCGAACCACCGTATTAACTCCCCAGTCCGCTTTTACCCTGATGACCCACTCACCCAGTCAGATGTTGGGACTTGAAACTGGAAATGATTTCTCTCTTTGAAGCTATTTAAGGCAACAAAAGGGTCTGGAGAGCTGTCAGGACAGAGAAAAACCCAACTGCAGAATCTCTAGACTAAGTACAGTCCAGTGGCTGCAGAAGGCACAGTGACCGCGCTTACCTGTCCTACGGGGCTCCAGAGCCTTGGGCTTTGTCCCATCTGGGGTTCGCCAAATTGTTACCAAACCAAGGCGGTGGATTCTCTGCCTGATGCACTCAAATGACCAATTCCTGAGACACCAAGTTTGCAAAGATAGAAAGAGTTTTATTATTAGATGCAAAGTGGGAGAACAGATGGCTTATCAGTCCAAAATCTGTCTTTAGTGATCAAGAGACTTTTAAAGTAAAAAAACTGGATAAATGGGTACAAGAGAAGGTTAGTCATGAGGTTTTTACATTCACAAGGGCACAAGATAAAAGCTATATAATCATTATCAGAGATCAAGGCAGCTGGGTTACAGTTCATGTTTCAGGTATTTCCCTCTGTCTGCTCTGATATACCAGAAAGTAAAAAAGAATATCTATATAATGATTCAATAACCATCATCAGCCCTTAAATCCTAACTTCTCGATTACAATGGCATTCTGGACTCAACCGTCACTCTTGGACCACCTCTCCCTAAAAAGGGGATAGATTGAGAGGGCTCTCTCTAGCCGAGACCCTGTGTGTGCACAAGCCTCCTGGGGCTGATGGCAATGGGGGGGGTCAATCCTAGGGGACATGACCCCAGGACAGGAGAGGGAACAGGACGAGTGGGAGGAGGTTCTAAATTATCCATCAGCACAGGCGCATCATGTATAAATGCATAGAAAAAAAATAGGTGGGGGCCGGGCGGAGAGAGAAGCAGCCAGGGTATAAAAAGGGCCTGCAAAGGGCCAATTCCAGGATCCTGGAACCCTGAGGACAGCTCACCCAGCTGCAATGGCTGCCAGTAAGCACCCCTAAAATGCCCCTGGGCTTGGAGGGCACTGAGGGAGATGGTGGGGCCCTGTGGATGGGATCGCGGCATTACGCCTCTGGGTTTGGGACTTCTGAATGGGAGCCCAGACTTTTGGCCAGGTTTAAAATGTTCCCAGTCCCTGGGGCACGGAGAGAGCTTGTCATGGTCCTGCAGCCTGTAACTCTCCAGGCCCCCTCCCTCACCCCACATCTCCCTATAGGCGCTCGGCCCTCCCTGCTCCTGGCTTTCTCCCTGCTCTGCCTGCTCTGGCCTCGGGAGGTGTGTGCTTTCCCCACCATGCCCTTGTCCAGCCTGTTTGCCAATGCTGTGCTCCGAGCCCAGCACCTGCACCAGCTGGCCGCAGACACCTATAAAGAGTTTGTGAGTTCCCGGGGAATGGGCACGGGGGTGGGGGAGTGGACAGGAAGGGGTATACTGGGAGGAAACTGACAAGTTCCAGGTTTTTTTAAAAAGCCAAGTGAAGATGCTGGGGGAGAAGTAAAATCTGAGGGGGGGTCCTAAGTACAGTGGCAATGAGAACTGTGCACAGGCTCAGACCTCGGGGGGCGTGTCTTGTCCCAGGAGCAAACATACATTCCGGAGGGACAGAGATATTCCATCCACAACAACGGGGCTGCCTTCTGCTTCTCGGAGACCATCCCAGCCCCCACGGGCAAGGACGAGGCCCAGCAGAGATCTGTGAGTGACCGCAGCCCGGTCAGGGAACAGGGGCCTCCCAGCTTTCTGAAACGTTCCCCCCTTCTCCCCGGGAGCCCAGGGCTGTAGGCTGTGGGGTGCCCGCCTGCACCGCGTCCCAGGTAGCCACCTCCGCACCCCGCCCTGGGGATGGGATGCTGGCGAAGCCCCGCGGTCAGAGGCCGTGGCAGGTTGGTGGGGTGGCCCAGCCCCGCCCCGCCCACGCACCCGGCACCCACCCAGCGCCCACCCCTCTCCCGGCAGGACGTGGAGCTGCTCCGTTTCTCGCTGCTGCTCATCCAGTCGTGGCTCGGGCCCATGCAGTTTCTCAGCAGGGTCTTCACCAACAACGTGGTGTTTGGCACCTCGGACCGTGTCTATGAGAAGCTAAAGGACCTGGAGGAAGGCATCCAAGCCCTGATGGGGGTGAGGATCCCGTCCCCCCATCCCCACCCCCATCCCCACCCTCACCCCCACCCCCAACCCTGAGGGAGGCCCTTGGTCTCCTGGAGCCTTAGCTGAGGGCGGGGAGGGGCTTGCACGGGGCTGGGCAGTCATGCCCCTCTCCTGCGAGCAGTGACCCAGGAGATCTCGTCTTACTCATCCCCGGATAGAATCCTCCATCCCTTGTCTCTCAGTTCCGGAGGGGATGGGGAAAGGTGGGCAGGACAAGGGGGTAGAGCTGCCCAGGACTGGCCTCTCTTTCTCTCCCCTCCCTTTTGCAGGAGCTGGAAGATGGCAGCCACCAGGCGGGGCAGATCCTCCAGCAAACCTATGACAAGTTTGACACAGACCTGCGCAGTGATGACGCGCTGCTCAAGAACTACGGGCTGCTCTCCTGCTTCAAGAAGGACCTGCACAAGACTGAGACATACCTGCGGGTCATGAAGTGTCGCCGCTTTGTGGAAAGCAGCTGTGCCTTCTAGCAGAAAGGCATCTCTCTTAGTCCCCCCCTAATATTTCTCCTTACCCGGGATATTGCCCCTACACGTGCCTGCCATCCTCTTAGCTAATAAAATAAAGTTGCATCATATTGTCCCATGAGTGCCGTGCTGTTATGGTGGAGGGTTGGAGGAGGGCTGAAGGGTGGGTTTGGAAGGCCTGGGGAGTCTCTTAGGAACCAGACCCCTGAAATATAACTGACCCAGCTCTTTCTGGGCCAGAAAGAAGCTGACACGTTCACTCCTCATTACACACGAAGTCCCACTGCCCCAAGTCTGTGGGCTCAGCAGTCAGAGGTCGGTCACAGGTCAGGGCCACCCCATGCCCTGAAGTACCTGGAGGTGTTTCTTCCTTCCCCACCAGCAGCACCAAATCAAGGCTCCCCAAGAGTGGGAAGAAATGAAAGCCAGACAGGCTGTTAAATGCAGAAGCAAAATACCCCAATATGTGCCTGTAGACTTGTGAGAAATCATAGGAATACCTTGGTGCAGAAACGTTCTGGTGAATGCACATTTGTCCCAACCACCTTGGGAAATTTGAAGAAAGCAAAAGTGTGTTTGGAGAGGACAGATCCAGAGTGTTGGGGTTGGATTTGGGGCAAGAGAAGGGAAGGGAGGTCCTCAGTCGGGGGTTGCTGCTTCAGAGCCAACAGGTGCAGGTTGGTAACAACATAAGTAGCGAGGGCTGGGTGTGGGGGTCCGTTGTGAGGGACACTCAGGCTTCCTGTGACGGCGGCCAGGCAGGGGATGGACACCAGGGCAGCCCTAAGAACTCGGCCCCAGACAAGGCAGGGACCACCCAGCCCTGTCTCCATTCGGGGCTGCCGGAGCAGGGCCGCCAGACCAGGGCTGCCAGACCACCTGACTCTTCGAGGAACGGGGCATCCAGACTTTTATGTGACATCCAATTTTTAAACATTGGCAACTAATTCATATTGAAAACATTCTATGTGCTGACACTGATTAGCCCAAACATAGTCTTCAAGCTGTCAGTGAACAATTTTGTTCTAAGAGTAGTGGTTGGGATAAATTGGTAGTAAGAGTTAGAATCAGAAAGACTTTGACTTGGGCTCATGCGCAACTTATTTGCCCATCCTGAGACTCAGATTCCTCACCTATAAAATGGAGATAATAATATATTTCCTCACAAGGCTTAGAGAGAACGAATTGACATATTTCTGAAGTGATTGACATATTACAGCATTCAAGAAATTGTATCTATTTGTGCATAGAATTTTGGGGTGTTTCATGTTTTCTGATAGTGTTTAAATACTTATTTATAAATTATATCCTGTTTTTCTAATGGCATCTCAGATGTTTCTTTTTTATTTCAAATGAACTTTAAAGGTACCAGTTAATGCTTTAGAGTTAAGTTTTTGGTCTCTCTAGCCCTTGATTAAGAGGCTAATGACCTGTAAACCAATACTTAGAGGCACAGAGTTAATTCTATTACTCACAAAGTGTGAATGATTTTACAAAGCCAATAATCCTTTTATAATGCAAATAATCAACCCCCAATTAGTCTTTTTAAGAAGTTCAGATTTTTGTACACTATAATGGTTTTCTTTAAAACAGGACCCAACTGTATTCATTTTAAATTATTTTATATTTAGTAACCTAAGTCTTCTGAGAGTGGTTGAAAGTTGGTGTGCCAGTTTGGATATATTACGCCCCCCACAAAAGTCATGATCTTTTAACCCAATCTTATTGAGTGGAAACTCTTGATTGAGTGTTTCTATGGAGATGTGACTGGGTGATACCTTTGATTAAATTATTTCCACGGAAGTGTGTACCCTACTCACTCAGAGTGGGCTTACTGATGTTTGGAGATGCTTGGAGATGTGGACAGAAGGATGTTTGAAGATACTAGGCTAAGAAATGAAGCCCCGAGTTTGCCCCAGAGAAGCTAAGAGAGGACCCCTAGATGCTTAGAGAGAAACGCCCTGGGAGAAAGAAGCAAGGGTGCACAGGAGTTGAGAGAGAGGAGCTAAGACAGACACCCAGAGGCATTTTGGAGAAAGCCATTTTGAAACACAACCCAGGAGCAAAGGACCAGCAGATGCCAGTCACGTGCCTTCCCAGCTGACAGAGGTATTCCAGTTGCCATTGGCCTTCCTTCAGTGAATTTATTCCTTGTTGGTGCCTTAGTATGGACACTTTCATGGCCTTAGAATGTAAATTTGTAACCAAATAAATCCCCTTTATAAGTCAGTCCATTTCTGGTATTTTGCATAATGGCAGCATTAGCAAACCAGAACAGATTTTGGTACTAGAGAAGTGGGGTACTGTTGAGTTTGCAAATACCAAACATATTGGAACAGCTTTTTACATGGATAAGGGGAGGATTCTAAAAGAATTGTGAGGAGCTTGATAGAAAAGGCCAAGATTGCTTTGAAGAGACTATTTGTGGAAATATGGACTCTAAATATACTTCTGATGAGGCCTTAAATGAAATGATGAATGTGTCATTGCCAACTGGAAGAAATGCGATCCTTGTTTTAAAGTGGCAGAGAATTTGGCAAAACTGGGTTTTGGTGTAGGCTAGAAGGCAGAATTTGAAAGCAATGAGCTGGGATTCTTAGCTGAAGAGCTTGCCAAACTAAATATGGAAAATTCAGCCTGGCTCCTCCTTGCAGCTGACAGTAAAATGTAAGAGGAAAGTGATAAGCTGAGAACTGAACTCTTAGGTACAAAGAAACCAGAAATTGATGGAAAACTCTTTACTTCCAGAAAGCAAAACCCCAGAGGCTACAGCTCCATGTGGGGATTTAATGAAACCTGGAGCCAGCCAGCCATTTCAGTAGAAGCCAGGATTGGAGATGGAGTTATCCAGAAAGGATTTGTGGAAAGTCCTACTGTCTGACGGCTTTGACCCCTGTCTGCTGCAAGCCAAGCCAACAAATTTTTTGTGAGATCTGTATAAATGGAACCACTGCCAGTCTGGATTATCAGGGACAGATTGAAAGAAAAATTTCTTCAGAGAAGGGACAACCAACAGAGAAACCCATGTAAGTGGAAAGGGTGAGTTTCACCATAGGCAGAGGGCAGACCTTCCGCTTCCATGCTCAGGAAGAGTGCTGCCACCCCAGGCCTCAGAAAGGGTGGAACACATTCCCTCAGGACTGGGAAGAGACTGGCTACCACCCCACTGTTTGGAGAGGGGAGAGCCTTGGCCCCGGAGAGGCAGAGTCTGGGTGGCGCCCCATGTTTGAGGAGGGTGGGGCAGAGAAGAAGGTAGTCTCCCCAGTGTGTGGCTATGTTCAAGCACTCTCCCCAGCATTTGGAGAGAAAAGGGCTGCTGAGAAGGCCCTTGGAAAGGGTTGGACTCCTGCTCTCTCAAGCCCCAAGGATAAAAGGTCATTCGATAAATGACTCTCAGACTTTGAAATCTAATGACGTTTGCCCTGTAGGTTTTAGGAATTGTTTTGGTTCCATGGCTTCTGTTTTCCTTTCAATTTCTCCCTATGGCAATGGGAATATTTATCCAATGACTGTCCCTCCTTTGTATATTGGAAGCAGATGACTTATTCTGAGTTTCATAGGTGCACACAGCCAGAGGATAATGTTAAGACTTTGTACTTATCTATCCTGTGATGGAATGAATGTATTTTTGCATTTGGAAAGAATATGTCTTTTTGAGGCCCAGGGGGTGGAATGTGCCAGTTTGGATATATTATGTCCCTCACAAAAGTGATGATCTTTTTAACCCAATCTTTTTTTTCTTTTTTTTTTTTTTTTTGGCTTTTCTACAGGGGGTTTATTTGGTTACAAAGTTCCAGTCTTAAGGCCATAAAAGTGTCCAAGCTAAGGTATCAACAACAGGGTACCTTCATAGAAGAATGGCCAATGGCATCTGGAACAGCTCTTTTGTCTGAGAAGGCACATGGCTGGCATCTTCTTCTTTGTTCCCAGGTTGTGTTTCAAAATGGCTTTCTCCTAGGATGTTTCTCTCTAGGCATCTGGGAGTGTTCTCTTATTTTCTTCCAGGCAAACACTGGGGTAGCAAAAGTCTACTTTCAATTGCCATCTTCAAAATGTCTCTCTTGGCTGCAGCACTGAGCTCCTTCTGTCTGAATGGGCAGGGCCACAACACCATGGAGCAATCTAATCAAAGGTATTACCCACAATTGGGTGGGTCACATCTCCATGGAAACATCCAATCAAGAGATCACACCCTAATCAACACTAATGGGTCTGCTCCCACAAGATTGCATTAAAGAACATGGCATTTTGGGGGACATAATTCATCCAAACCGGCAAAAGTAGTGAGTGTTTAGAAATCATACTATGTCAGAATTCTTTCAGCTGAAAGAAAGTTAACCCAATCTTATTGGGTGGAACCTCTTGATTGAGTGTTTCTATGGAGATGTGACTCATCTAACTGTGGGTGATACCTTTGATTAAATTATTTCCATGGAGGCATGGAACCCGCCCACTCAGGGTGGGCTTGCTGACGCTTGGAGATGCTTGGAGATGTGGAGAGAAGGATGTTTGAAGATGCTAGGCTAAGAGATGAAGCCCCGAGTTTGCCCCAGAGAAGCTAAGAGAGGACCCCCACATGCTTAGAGAGAAATGCCCTGGGACAAAGAAGCAAGGATGCACAGATGTTGAGAGAGAGGAGCTAAGACAAAACACCCAGAGACATTCTGGAGAAAGCCATTTTGAAACACAACCCAGGAACAAAGGACCAGCAGACGCCAGCCACGTGCCTTCCCAGTTGACAGAGGTGTTCTGGTCGCCATCAGCTCTCCTTCAGTGAAGGTATCAACTTGTTGGTGCCTTAGCATGGACACTTTTATGGCCTTAAGACTGTAAATTTTTAGCCAAATAAATCCCCTTTATAAAAGTCCATTTCTGGTATTTTGCATAATGGCAGTATTAGCAAACCAGAACAGTTGGAATGATCAGCACTCTAGAGTTTAATTGTATAGCTCAGAAACCATTCCTTTGCCTTAGGTTATTTTTTTATTGTCTGGTTTTAGAATCATGGAATTTTGGTGTTAGAAGGGCTGTATAATTTCTCCTGATTTAGGAATCTTATCCTATACTTTCCTTATCTATATATAGACCTATATATTCTGACTACTACTTGTGTAGCACTAGCACCAAAGAATCACTAACTCACAAGGCAACTTATTCTATTGTTAGATGGCTCTGGTTTCAGAAAAATTTTTCTTGCATTAGGCTAAAATCAATCTCCCTGCAACATCCCTCATTTGGCTTTAGAATTATTTCAAAATCTCATGGTTTTTGGAGGTTGATGTAATGAACACCAATATAATGATCTCTGACTTGAATAAGTGTTTGAAAAGGAAACGTGAGTCATCTTAATAAGTATCTGTTGAATGAATGCGGCAGGGGAATTACAAGGTCGCGCTCCATTACAGAGGAGTGTGAGACCTGCTACTACAGATGTTTCTGGGTGAGGTGGTCAGGACAGCAGTAGACTGCAGGGGAGGTCACACTCCAGCTCCACTCATACAGCAGAATCAATGCCACCACTGCTGTTAGAGAATTACCAAGATGCAGGCTGGTTTTGCAAAATTTTAGAATTTAAAAAGACCTTGAAGACCTTCTACCCCAAAGTCTCTGTTTTGCCAACTGTTATTCTGCCTTGCAGTTCTTCGTTTAGGCAGCAGATCCCAGCCTCTGCTGCAAATTAGAAACACCTGGGGTGCTCTCTGAACATGTCATGCATTAACCCTCACTCCATGAGATTCTTATTTAATTGGTCTGGGATGGGATCCTGGAATGAATAGGATTAAATTTTCTCCAGGTGATTCTGATGTGCACACAAGTTTGAGGACCACTGAACCAGGGACCACAAAGATGAGATACATTTGCCTGCAGTTATCATATTGCTAAGACAGGGCCAAAGGACACAAGAGACCTGGAGTAGTTGTGGTACTCTCTGCTTCTAATTCTAACTGGTCATTAAGTAATATTTTCTAGTGAAAAATTTTCCTGAGGGTAAGATTAGTGAGACTCTCACAAGGAAGAGTTCAACTGGCAAAGTTCAAGTAATCCTTGACCCCTGGAATTATGTTTTTCTGACTCCATGTAATCTTCTGAATTTACTCTAACCTAAAATGACCACTTCTGAATTTCTTCCATTAGCATTGCTGAAATACATACAGTGAGTTTTGTCCCTTTGAATGTATTTGCGAACAGAAATAACTTCTCTTCACAAGTCCTCAGAATTACAGGGTCTGGACTTCTGGGTCAAGCAGATATTATACTTTGTCTTGCAGTTTATTTAATTCACCAGGTCTCAGCATGGCTGTGAAATACTTTGAAATACTATGATGATATTAGGTTACCAACTTATCCAGTTTTGCCTGAGACTTTCCCAGTCTTAGCACTGAAAGTCCTGCATCCCGGGAACCCCTCAGCTCAATGCAAACTGGGACTATTGGTCATACTACTAGTAGTCCTAAATCTTAGGAATCAGAACAGGTGAAAAATAGAGGAAAGAGGAGAGGAGTAGAAAAGGAGGAAGAGAGAATATAATGGAAAAGAGAAAGGCAGTGTGTATGGTATATATGACTTTTGATGGCCCTCAATGATTCCCATGGATAATTGACTCTTCCTTTGAGTTTATGATGATTATAATTATGGGTATGATTGGCCAACACTGCCATTATTAGTGTAATAATAAAAGCTAGCACTTACAAATACATGTATACAGTCCCATACTAGTGTTTTACAAGTACTATATCACTTCTTTCTAACTGTAATTCAATAAGATAAATAGTTATTATCCATAGAGTAAGAAGCCCCACTGAAGATTTAACTTGTGTTTTCTCAGTTCAAGAGAGAGAGATGCCAGAAAGTCACTGTGATCATCCTTAAGAGAGTAAATTTTTGGAGTATGAAAGGTAGCTGTCCTCCCCTGGAGATAATCAGAGTAGCTGCAGTTAAATAAAAGTTGGTTGCTTTGCTGAAAGAGAATGATCAAAGCTTTGCAGGGTGGGGGGCCATTTGGAGGCAATGAAGGCAGCTACCCTTAAAAGGGTGGACAGCAATGAGCTCTATTATACCAGAAAGATGAGACTCATTATGGTGTAAGAATTGACAAGGAAAAAAACAAAGGAAAAAGGAATTGACAGGGAAGAGCTCCCTGACCCCTGGTTGTGTGGATACCTGTGGAGGCAAAGGAAGAGCCTTGCAGGATGAGCTCTAAGAGCTGTAACCCTGGAAACCCAAGCAAGCAGTCACCCCTAGCTGGAC
>PVKY010008011.1:0-14428 GCA_004027775.1 Bradypus variegatus
CCTTATGCAAAATACCAGAAATGGATTGGCTTTTATAAAGGGGGTTTATTTGGTTACACAGCTACATTCTTAAGGCCATAAAGTGTCCAAGGTAAGGCATCAACAATAGCTTGCCTTCACTGAAGGAAGGCCACTGGCCTCCAGAAAACCTCCATTAGCTGGAAAGGCTTGTGGCTGGTGTGTGCTTGCTCACAGGTTGTGTTGCAAAATGGCATTCTCCAGAATGTCTCTGTGTCAGCTTCTCAGGGCAAACTCTGGGCTAGTACCTCAAAAGCATCAGCAAAACTCTGCTTTCAACAGCTGTCTTCAAAATGTCTCTGTAAGTTGCAGCAGGGAGCTCCTTCTGT
This sequence comes from Bradypus variegatus, assembly GCA_004027775.1. NCBI lineage: Eukaryota > Metazoa > Chordata > Mammalia > Pilosa > Bradypodidae > Bradypus > Bradypus variegatus. The sequence goes on from PVKY010008011.1 coordinate 348, forward strand.
CTGAGCTACTTATATAGGGCTCCAGTAAACTAATCAAGGCATGGGCAGGGCTACGCCTCCATGAAAATTATCTAATCAGAGTTACCACCTACAGTTGTGTGGGTCACATCTCCATGGAAACAATCTAAACCAACTTAATCAACACTAATATGTCTGCCCCCACAAGACTGCATCAAAGAATATGGCTTTTTCTGGGGGACATAATGTATACTAACTGGTAGAGACATAAAGGGACATTTCACTGAAAAATGGTATATAGACACAAATAAGCACATGAAAAGAGGATCACCATCATTAGCAATTAGGAAAATGCAAATTAAAATCACAATGAGATGCTGTACACACCAATCGGAGTTGCTAAAAGAAAAAAAGTAACACCACCAAATGCTGGCAAGAATGCAGAAAAACTGGTTCACTCATAGATTGCTATTGAGAATGTAAAATAGTATAGCAACTCTGGAAAAGAGTTTCGTAGTTCCAAACATGAGACACACAAAATCCAGCAGTTGCATTCCTGGGCATTTATCTCAGAGAAATGAAGACATATCTGAGTGGGGGGAGGGAGAAAAAAAAAAAAGAAACCCCACACACCAATGTTCATAGAAGCTTTATTCTTTATTCATAATAGCCTTAACTGAAGCAACCCAGATGTCACTCAATGGGTGAATGTTTAAAGAAACAAATGTAGTACATCCATACTACGGAGTGCTATTCAGCAATAAAAGGGAACAAATTACTGATACACACAAGTTGGATGAAATATAGAGAATTATGCTGAGTGAAAAAGCCAATCCCTTAAGGTTGCATACTATATAATTCCATTTATATAACATTCTTGAAATGACAAAGTAATAACTGTAAAGAACAGCTTAGAGGTTGCCAGGAGTTAAGGAGTGAATGGGGGTAGAAATGAAGTAGTTGTAGTTACAAAAGGGTGACACAATGATCTTTGTAGTGATGGAATTGTTCCATAACTGACTGTATTGATGTCAATATTCTGATGATGTTATTGTAGTACAGTTTTGTAAGATGTAATATTTGCATAAAGCTGGGTAAAGAGCAGGCAGATCTCTATTATTTCTTAAAACTGCATGTGAATCTCTAATTATCCCAAAGTAAAAATTTAGAAAAAACTCTTTTCCACTCATTAAAAGTAAATCTACACATTTTATATCTTACTGAATCCACTAATTCTCACTGACTACTCAAAAATCTTTTTCATTAGTAAGAATGCTGAAGTAGGAAATTTTCTTTTAAATTCAAAAACATCAAAAATCAATAAGACAAAATAGCCATTGATTTTTGTCCTTACTAATATGACAACATCTGACGGCTGACTCTGCTCTCACAGGAAATTTTAGTGGCTCTTGTTTTTGCTTTAGAATATTTTAAATTTATATTTTGAATAAATAGTACAATAATATGGTATTAAAGGGCACAGGGTGAAATATATTCCCTCGTCTTTCCCCCCAACATATCCAGTTTCACTTTTGCCTCCCTACAAGAAAGCAAAGTCCTTATCGACATTTGTGTATTCAAGCTAATATGAGTTTAATCTCCCCACCACCCAACATATGTCTTTTTACACAAATGCTACTATACACATGGTTCCACATCTTGGTTTTTCACTTAATAAATCTCACAAAAACTTTGATCTTGATATCACAGATTCCTCACTTTTAAAAATAACTGTATGATATCCCATGGTATGGGTGTATCATATATTTAAGTCACTTTTTATAATTTCCTAGTACAATGTTCCAACAAATAACTTTGTACATCTGGCTCTTGCATATCTGTAGAATAAATTCCTAGAAGTGGACTTGCTTGATCAAAGGGTATGTGATCTTGTAATTTGGATAAATACTACCAAACAGCCCTTTACACTGATTGTCCTGATATGCACTACCATCAGCAATATATAAGAATGCCTGATTCCCTCTGCCGCTTCAATACAATGAATAATCTTTTTAATTTTGGCCAATCTAATAGGTGAGAAAGTTCCCAGGGTTAGCAATCTACTCAGAGATAACAATCAACCAACCTTCTAGCAAAAGGATATTTTAGTGCATTACTCACAAGGAAATAAAGTGACCTTCAAGACGGCACAAGGCTTTATCCAGTATTAAGTGATACTGTGCATTTAAAATTACCTTGTAGTCCAGTCTATCCTCAGTGCACATTATTCATAGAAAAGAACAGATGAAGGTATTTACTGATCAAAGCTAATATTTAAGCAGAAGTTGGTTAGGATTTGTTTTAAGTTAAAAGCAAATTGGAAATAAATCCGAGGGTTCCTGCCATGCAACTTTGAATGTTTTTTCATGCATCAGGCTTTGATGGTGGACTTCTGTTAATAATGCCATATGCAGAGAAACCTTTAAAATACATTTTAAATCTGCATCAGGTCATATTAATAGGTCAATGCATGTGTATATAGTAATAAAGAATTAATATACATTCCAAAAGAAGTTGAAAAAAAAATCGAGATGCAAAAGAAAAGGTTTTGGAGCTCTTGATAATCCCCCAAATCTCTCAGGTTTGCCAGTTTAATTCATTATTTCTTTTTTAATTACCTTGACTGTAGCTCCAAAGTTTAAAGGAATGCAAGTTTCTTACCTATTCCTACACAGTTTTATTTTATGACAGCTCAAACATATTTTTCACCATGCACACAGTAAAATTTGAACTGTTGTCACTGTATAAATTAATGATTATAAATGTGGAGTTTATGTTTTAGTAATTAATTTGGCTTACTTCAAATGTGTCAATAACCAAAAAGTAAGGCATTTCATCTGATTATTGGCATCTCAAACAGTAAGTTACCAAGTTCTCAAAATTCTCTATTATTTTGTATTTAGGTCTTTAATTGGGTAATAGAGCTCTTATTTCCTGAAAACCTGTATAAATGTCTTTCTAAATTCCATTAAAATACTACATCTTGAGTTACATACATTGGAAGTATTAGTAAGCATTGAATCAAATATGTAAGTGCAATCAGAAAAAGAAAAGCTTATGAATAGTAAGAGATTATCTCATTTCAAAAAACTATTACTGTGTTTCTGTCACCATCGCTTAGTGAAAAAATAAGAACACACTGAATGTTTATATGACTTGGAGGAAATGGCCAATGCGTTCTATTCTAAATTTGGTGGGATAATATATTTTACGGGATCACTGTCTAAGCAGATAGAAAAGGCAATAACATATTCACGGAAGATTAATTCAGTACATCGCCAAGTATTTGCTGAGTACCTATTACAAATTATGCCCAGTAGCCCAGTATTAGACAAGACTTAAGTCGGCCTGTAGCTCAGCATCTTGGAGCAGAAAGGAGATCTGGAAAGGGGTGCAGAGCTTGAAGGGAGTAAGTCCATAGAGAATACTACTACTTAAAGGAAACATTGTTGCCAGGATCCTGGAAAAGTAACCAGGCACTGACAGAGTTGAAATCGCCTTAAGAAAGGGCGATGAGGCCCCCAAATGCAGCCACAAAAAGCAAACTCCTTACTCCTCCCGTGCTTCCTGGCAGTGAACAGCACAAACGGTGCAGACTAAGGCTGGGTCTACCTTTAAGACCTGGAAGGCAAACAGCCCCACCACAAGAAACGGACGCAGTCTTATTTGCATAAGCACCCAAACACTGCTGGCGTCATTGCGTCCGGATTCGGGCCCCGCCCCGTCTTACTCCAGCCTTTCTCCACCCTGGAAGAGGATGGAAAGGGACCCGAGACGCTATAGAAGGTACATCAAACGCCACTTCTCCAACCCACGGAAAAGAATTCCTGTCCTTGCAGATTCTGCGAGCCGGTGGGTCACGCCTGCCGCCAGGACGTCGCGGGCGTTTTGATTCATTCATTTTACACGGCAGGTGCGCAAGCAAAGACTGAAAGGCTCTCTCTATATTCAAATCGTCCTCTCCCGGGGCCACGCACAGACAATCCATATGAATGAAGACGTAGAAACGATCTGGGTACCCAGTTCTTTCCCATCCTCTCCTTAAAAATACCGAGTCCACCACCATCACCGCCACAATCTCAAATTCCAGGATGAGCGAACTGTACTTCTTCAGAAGCCACAAGCCTTGTCCGCAGCCAAAGGCCCACTTCGGGATCCTTTATCTCAGTATGCCTCACGCGAAAGGGAAGTGGGTGACGTGAAGACACTATGTCTTCGACAGTCCCTTCAACAGTTGGAAAAGCCCGAGAAGGAAATGAGGAATGAGGCTCGCTCCTCTCCCCGCCCCACCGCCCACCTACGTGAGGTTTGGCTTCCCATTCACCGAGAACTTTTGGAGGCGTCTCTCCGCCCGACCCTCCCAGCTTTACCCTCGGATTCCGCCTGTCCAACCCCACCCTGCATCCAACCCGACCTGACTTGGAAATGAGTAGGTCTCCCGGGGATACCGTAGGCAATTTCCACGATGAGAAGGAAGGATGGCAGCACGTTTCGACCCATGCGCCAACCTCCACATATCTCTTCTCGCCCCCGATTCTGCTCAGGTGCAGGACGCAGAGCCTGGAGGGTCGCCAGCCTCGCTCTCCTAGGGCTTTTGAACCGCCCTGCTACCCCCACCCAGCCCGCCAGGAAACAGCCTGAGCCCTTCCCCGGCAACTGCACTCCCTTCCGGGGGCCCCGGGCACCCGAGTGTCTAATGGCGAGCCCCACCCCACTCCCGATGCCTTTAGCATTAGGAGGGGTCGTTACCGTTAGTGTGCCTTGTCTGGGTGCTTCTTTGCTGCTTCTGCGTCCAGACGGTAGCAGCAGTCGAGAAAGAGTCGGGTCCAGGTGGTGACTGACGGAGGCCGCAAAAGAGCTGCTTATGATGGGCGGGCTCTGGGGCCGGGTTGCGGGGGTCGCTGCCCTGCAGGCAGGCGAGCAAGACTCCTGAGCGCCTGTACGTCTGCCCGAGAAGGAGCACGGGATGCAAGCGCGCGGGTGCCTACGTGTGTGTATGTGTGTGTGTGTGTGTGTGTGTGTGTGTGCGTGCGTGTGTGACGGAGGCACCCACGTGCCCGGCCCGCTGGTGCTGCGGCCGCCGTCAGACTGCGGGGGGAGGAGGGAAAGCTGACTAGGAAGGGGGGGGGGGGGGCTGCTGGCGCAGGGGAGCAGGGCGCACCAGCAGGCGCCGCACCTCTCTGCCCCACCGCTCTTTGACGCAGAGGCCGCTGCAGCTCCCCCGCCGCGTCCTGCCGCGGAGCGCTGTCTGGAACTGGAGAAGCCCGCTCCAAAACAAAACAAAACAAATTCGCCTTGCCACTGCCGTCCTCCCTCAGCCCACTCAAAAGAAAGGGTGGGTACCAGTTGCCAGCCCCCAACCCCCAACCCCCCGCCTTTGTCTCTATGAGGATGACAATAGAAATGATCCTCCCTCGCGCACTCGTGAGTATTTTCCGAGAGTCGGTAACGGGACTAGGAAGAAGGGCGTGACCCAAAGTACCCTTTTCCTTAGGTTCCTCCCCACGCCGGCCATTTACATCGCTTGCAAAATAAAGGAAATCTTGGCATTTGCTTCTTCACCAAGGGATGGTCTTGACAGCTCTCAGGGATTCTGAACAGGTTATGAAGATCTGTTTTAGGGAGCCTGTCCTCACCCTATGTTGGTAACTCAGCATCTGACTCTTTCCCAAGTGGTCTCATTACAAGATGAAAGGCTGATAAGTAAGAAGGGCTCAAAATTAACCCACGTGGAGAATTCCTAAAATATACATCACTAAGCACAAAGCTTATCCTCCTTTTGAAAATGGCTGACTCTTCCCCTAGGCAGGGCAAATGCTCTAAGGAATCAACTTGTGTTCCTTGAAACTTGAAAAATTTGAAAGAAATGCGAAATAAACCTAAACAGCAGAAAGGTTCAGTGACTTGGAGAAACACACTTTTCACTCCCAGATATTAAAATTCCCATTTTACAAAAAATACTTTTGTGCACTTTTAGGCCTTCCAACAATCCCTCAGCTTTTGACAGGTTGTATCCAATTAAGATCGAATTAAATAATAAGACTATTGGCGGCAGGGTTTTCATGCACTGAAAAAATCTCCTGGAAAGAAATCACAAGACCCAAATTTCTGGTCAGAACATTGCTACTAATCCTTAGCTGTTAAAGTAGCCAAGAGAGGTTTTTTCTCAACCTCTCCTCCAATATCACCTTAAAAATAAATAAATAAACAAATAGATAAATAAATAAATAATAAATAAATTAGATTTGATCCCTTGAATGCTCCTCCCCCTCCACCGATAAATAAATGCTCTTTGACGATGACCCATTAAAAGTTACAATAAAGTTGTTATAGAACAATCTTGCAAAATTAACATTTTACTTCATAGCTTGGTGACATGCTGGCAAATATTTATATTGATAGAATTCACTTTATATATATTGAAACAGATACAGTAGAAATATTACCAAAACAACTTAGAAAAATTTAAGAAAATAGCTAGGGCTAGGTATTTCATAATCAGTGTTAGGTTTATCTGTGGGAAACAAAGTTATGTCTACACTTGCAGGGAATGGTTAAGGGTGATACCTAGAAGGCCTAATTCCTACAAGTATTCCCCCTTAACACTTTTTCACTGATGCTTAGCACCTATTTCAAATGCATATACAAAGCCACAAGTTACAAAAATTTGTTGAATGATGCTCTTAATAATGACTGACACTAATTTATGTCTCGATGCCAATGAAAAGTAGGGAAAGCAGCTATTATAGAGCTTCCCACTAAGTACCTAGGATTTTATAATATCTTATTTAATCTTCTCAACTAATTAATGAGGTGATTTACCCTAGTTTAGAGATTAGAAAAAAAAAGTGATACTTAGGGAAAAAAGTGCATAAAGTCACAAGTCACATACTAGTTCTGTAGCAGAACGGAGATTTATGAACAGAACTGGCTAGCTTCAGAATTCTGGTTTCTTTTTGATATCTTGTAAGCCTTTAATGAATTTTGTAGATTTTACATGAGAAAAAGGCAGAATTGACACAAGGGGTAGGCACCTTTGAAAATAAGTGGAGTGGGAGTGGGAAGACCCTATAAAGAGAGACTAGGAACTCCAGTCAGAAGCATTTTTAAAAGTTAACAACAGAGATCCTTCAAAGACTTAAAGTTCAATTTCTAGTATTTTTTAAGATAACAATTATTGAATATTTTTTCTGTCACGCTGTGGAAAAATGACAACATGGTGTTCGTGTGGGAGGATGAGGCAGCACATAGAAGAGGAATAGCTGAACCGGAAGATTTCAGCCTACAAGTGAAGGGAGCTTAGTCTTTTTTTGACCATGCTGGAGTTAATAATATTAGTAACTATTGATTCAGCATTATTATGGGCATTGGCAATGAGGCAGGATAATTTATATGCCTTATTTTACTCAATTATCATACCAATCCTGTGAGGTAGGTACAATTATTAGCCCCATACAGAATAGAAGACTGAGACTAGTATTTCTTAAACCAAATCCCTCAGAATAGCAGTATTCTATAAAAACTCACAAAGTTGTAGCTTTCTCAGCTGATGGTATAACTTGTAAGAGCCTAAAGATGAAGGAGAATATCATCCTTGAATAACAGGGCATCTTGCCCCCCTGCCACCACTGTTATTTGTTTGTCTCCTCTCTTGCCCCTGCCCTGAAAGTGGTATGGTAGGAGTAGAGTTATAGGTCACTAGTGTACTTACTCAGAAGCTGGCTTAGAGAAGTTGGAGTCCTAGTCATTCTGGTATGTAAAGGTTCAGTGTATATACTTTTATGCAGGTTGTAAATACCTCCTTCTCCTATCCCCCCAAGTTCCCAAAAATACAAAATTGGCATGTGCTACAACCTCACTGGGTAAATGTCCCAATGTTTACCAGGCTACATTTGGCTATGACCACATTTTTTATTTTCTGTAAATTACCTCAAATTGTAAGTTCTGACTCTCAGCTCATATACAATTCATCAGGCAAACAAACAAACAAACAAAAAAATTACATTAATTCATCCTTGGGACTTCCTTAAAATCTCCAAGCATCGTTTGTAGCTTCAAACCTTCCCTGGTATTTTTATATCAGGGATTTGGGGATTTCATACAGTACTGAGGCAGAAGGGGTGGTATCCTCTGATCACTGGTTTGTCAGAGGATGTCCACTGTCCCTGCTCACATGATCCCTCTGGTACTATGGGCCACTGCTGTTTCCATCCCAAGTTTGAGGCATGGAAATTCACTAAGACTAAATATCTTGTATCTAGGGTCCCCTCAACTCCCCAGTGAATCTTTTCTGACCCCCTGTTGCCTATTTAGCAACAGATGCTAATACCAAGTCAAAAGTTCATAAGAGTATTTTACACTATGATCATAAGAGTATTTAAAATGTTCATAAGAGTATTTACACTATGATCAAATAAATACCTATGTTCAGTCTTCACACAACTCATCTGTCACCATGTGGCCCTCCCTTCTCCATGCTAATATTCCTCCACTGAAAAACACATATAAAACTGTGACATGTAGAGAATTAAACACCTGGGAAAGATTCCTTGATGCCCCTAAATTTCCCTAACTGGAAGGGTAAGTAGGTAAGTTTCCATTATAGCAATGTCTTACAGAAAATTGTCCAAACATCACAATGTCATCATTGTAAATTAATAAAATGGTTATGACATCTCTGTAGTATGAGGAACCCAAAAATAAACAAAGAGAAAGTTACTCACTACAAGAGATAGAAAAAATAAAGAGAAAAAGCTTGTTTTGGTGAGAAAGAGGTTACATCATTCATAGGTACTTCAAGAAGGGTCAGAAACTATTGAGATCTAGACCAAATATTTAGATTTGAGGTTCAGATATTGCAAATATGTAGCCCTGTTGCCCGGTTCAGTTTCCCATACTTCAGTAACACTTCTGAGACTCAGTTTGCCACTAGTCCTAAGTCTCTTTCTTAACATTGAAGAGACTATCAGAGTCTCATTTACCACTGTGAGTGGGGGTTGGCCACTAAAGTCCTTAAACCTAAGCAGATTCTGGGACCAATTCCATATTCCCTTTTTATAGGTTCTGTTCCCCTAATACCATTCTGTTATGAAAATTTTTTATTAGTTTTTATTTAATGATCAAAGCAGAACCATCATAAACATTACCAATATTAAGTGAAGGAATTTGGCTTTTAAAATGTGGGGGGAACTGAGGGAGTGAAAAGTGTTGAGCACTGCAGTTAGAGAATCAGAGAAAATTGTTCCCTAAAAGCTTCAGCCTGAAAACATATAATGAGTGGAAATTCTGAAGGTCACAGGAAGGTCAAGAAGCCACCACACCTGGCTGCCATGACTTCCTACCTCATGTCACAAAAAAAACTCTCCTAGTTCTCTTAGGAGATTTATAGTTTCAGCTTTTCCATTTTGGACCATGACTGATATTGAATGAAATTTTGTTTATGGGTGAGGTAAGGGTTAAAATCTTTTTTATTCTTCAAATGTGTAATTTTGAGTCTATTTCTGGGCTCTCTATTCTTTTCCATTCATCTATTTGTCAATCCTCATACCAGTATCATATTCAAGTTTGTTTCAGCTATTCTAAGCTTACTGCATTTCCATATAAATTTTAGAATAAGTTTAGCAAGTTTCTGTCTCCCTCTCCTCAAAATAGCCTGACAAGAAAAACCCTTTCTGTTTTGAAACCACCATTTTTTTCCACCTTTTTCTATGTATAGAATGTCAGCAAATTATATCAGTTATTTCCTGAAACATTTCTTAAATCAACCCCTTTCTGACAATTCCCACTGGTTCTACCATTCTCTAAATATTCTGTTTGCTCTAAGCTTGGAGCAATAATCTGTCTTATGGGACCTCCAAACACAGCTAGAAATTTTGATTTGTACTGCTGGGTCCTCCATCCATATGGGTAAATCTTCCTAACCTTGGTCCTACGCATTCTTGAGAAGCAGACAACACAGTACTTAAGAGCACAAATTCAGGAGCCACCTTGATTGGATGGTCCGGCTCTGCTATGTACCATCTGTGTAACTTTAGAAACTCACTTAACATTTTTGTTCTTCAGTTGCCTCATCAGTAAAAGGAGATAATAGCACCTTTTACATAGGAGAGTTATAAGGATTAAAAATATATGTAAATCATTTGGAAAAGTACCTGCCATATATATGCTGTGAACTTGGTTCACCATTCCTGTTCACTGCTGGTACTTTGTAGGAAAGACCTAAAGAATTCATAAAGGAAAACAGCAACATAAAGTTCTAAGTATATAAAAACAAACTAAAAGATCTATATAAAGCCCAAGAGACTATATATAATGCCACATACAAAGGATACCATAAGAGAAAATATTTCCCACATAGCTTGCTTTTTTTTGCCTTTATATAATCTGTTGCACTTTCTTTGCTTCTCCAGTTGCTGAAATGCTGCTCACACTTTAAAATACAGCTTAGTTTTCACTGGCATAATGGGCAAAGAAAAAAACAAGGTGAAGAAGAGTAGTAGAGAGTACTTCCAGGGAAGATGGTGGAATCAGGAGCTACAGGACTCACTCCTCAAAACCAGCTACTGGACAGGAAGCAACTACCTGAAGCAACTGTTCTGGAGCTCCAGAGGCCAGGGGAGAACTGGGCAGCATCCAGAGAAAAGTGGGGCAAAGAGGCTGAGAAACAGCCATAAAGAACTGAGTAACTCACTCTACAGCTGATGATGGCGCACATCCCCCACTCTCAAGGTGAGCCATCTGGGGTCCTGTCTGGATGGCTGCTGTGGATGGAGAGGGATGTGGAAACCCTCTTCCTCAAGAACATAGTGGGGTGGAGGGATCTATGGCCGAGTTTTGATCATGGCTTTTGATCAGTGAATTTAGATCACTGGATCCTGGCTCTGAACCGCTGTTTTATGCTACTCTGGACCATCTTAAAAATTGTACTGCATAGCCAAGGTAAGAATCAGATGAAGAGCTGAAAAAACCTGATCAGTAATACAGGGGCAATTCTAAAGATCTAGAATAAGTTGAACCAAGCATCAAAGAAGAGCTTAACACAAAGCCAATCAACAATAGAACTCTAGGCAAGAGAGAGAAACTGACCTTCAGAGTAAACCCATCAAGATAATCAGATACCTAGACATCAAAAAAAAATTACAAGCCAAAGTAACAATCAGGAAGATATGGCCCACTCAAAGGATAAATATTAAAACTTTGCAGGAGACACAGAATTTGGAACAACTATTCAAAGACTTTCAAATATATCTCCTAAATCAATTCAAGGAGATGAATGAAAACATAAAGAGAGAAAAGATATTAAGAAGACAATGTGTGAGCATAAAGAAGAATGAAAGTATGAAAAGAAACATAACAGAACTTATAGAAATGAAAGGCACAATAGAAGAGATTAAAAATTCACTAGAAACATACAGCAGATTTGAACAGGCAGAAGAAAGAATCAGTGAATTAGAAAACAGGACAATTGAAACCTTACAGACAGAAGAGCAGATAGAGAAAGGAATGGGAAAAAATTGAGCAAGGTCTCAGGGGTTTGAAGGACACAATGAAATACACAAACATATGTATCATGGGTATCCCAAAAGGAGAAGAGAGGAGAAAAGGTGCAGAAAACATTGAAACATCTAAAAAAAAACAAAAAACAAAAACCTAATTTCATAGTTCAAAATTGATTAGGAAGATATCTAATTTACATAAAAGCTGGCTTTATTACCATGCCAGCTGCTGAAAAATTTGTGAAACAAGCTTTATGTTGGCAAGCAGAACTGCAGGCTGTCTTAGCTACAAAAATATCTGCAGGCATGAAAGATGTTCTATTAAATTGGAGAGAAGTACAAAACCAAGTTTTGAGTTTATGAAGATTACTCTTGTGGATGATTTTCATTCTCAGTGAAGATGGAAAGTTATAAGGGAAGGTTACTTAACAAAAAAACTGTACGCCCTGCAACTAAATTGGCCCATTCCCATATAAAAGTATTAGTATATTAGTACAGATAAAGTGCAGAATCATATGAGCTTAATGAATCAGCCTGCTACCAGATGTAAACATGCATTATTTTAATAAACTGGGATCAATGGGTGTTTCAGAATATTATTTGTAAATCTTCATATACTTTATTTGTGGGGTAGAGTTTTGGAATGTCTATGTGGTTCCACTAGAATTATTTTCCACTAGTAAGTAAAATAGCCAAAGATTAAAATATTTTTCTCTACAAAATATGCTTCTCAGCTTTTTTTTTCCTTTCAAACTGTTGACAGTTCAAAAGAAGTAAACATACACACACAATGCTGCTGCTGAAATAGCTTTGTGATTTGCATAATGTTATTATCCATACTGTGGAGTCTATTAATGATAATTTTTCAGAAAAAAAAAAACTATAAAATTATGCAAAGAACTCAGATTTTGAAAGAGTAGATACTTCAAAAGTATTTTTGAAACTGAATTCCTGAAGAGAATGAACTCCTACAAAAACTTATCACTAATCATTTTGTCTTGTGCCCTAAATATCCCCATATCCCCAACCTATCACAGTTACCCGTATCATGCTTGTTTTTTAAACTAGAAAAACACTGATTTCAATCATATTTCATTCAAATTAAAATTTAAATATTAATTTAAAGATATATATATAAGCTAAGTCTACATACACCAAGCTGGCTATCCCGATTATGCAAGCAACCCTTTGCTTCTCTATTGACTAGACATGTTATTTTAAAGAATTTTCTGCATAATTTCTTATCTCCTTCCAATTTCTTAGATAGCTAAATCTACTTAAATTAACATTATGGGCTTTGAATGGAAGTAATAAGAAAGTTGGTATATTAAGAACAGAAATTAAATGAATTTTCACTATATAAATTCAAATCATAATTATGGTGCAATGTTTTTCACTTTAGGAAAACTAATTTAGGATAAATTATCCCAGATCAAGATTAAAATACATATTGCTCTCTATAGAGATTAAAACAGGATATCTATTATCAATTTGTTTTCAGATTCAGGATCTACGTTAATTGATTTGGTTTACTATATAGTTTAAATTATGCAGATTGTTGAAATTTTTAGTTTCTTTTGTACTCAAGATTAACATAAACTTTGAAAATGATAAATTACATTAATTCTACTAATTTTCATATCTTAATGAAAAGAGCAATATCCAAGCATATTCTGTTAATTGTTCCCAAGAATGTCACTACTTCTTAGGAAGAATTTAGGCTTAAACAAATCTTTCACTCTTTTCTCCTTTTTTCACCTTTCTAATCATTTCCTATTTTACTGGTGTTCCTTTATTGCTTATTTGTGTCTAGAAATTCAAAGAATAGTAAATTCTCTCTGAATAATAATATAATTGATGTAATGATTAAGTGAATTAACCTTTGTAATCACACTATTTAATTAAAATAATCATGAGTATCTATATCCTAAAAACACCGTTAGATCTCATGTAATTTTTTTTTCAAAGAAGCATCAGAAAGCATGATAACATTGGAAAATTTCAAAAAACTTTTTCTTATCTTTACTTAATTTTCAAACTCCTGATTCAAAGATATTTCCTCAGTACCTTGTACAGTTAAAGCAGACTAATACATAAAATATGTTCCTTGTATGCATGTAACTTACCATCCAACTGGGAGAAAATGTATACTTGAAAAAAACAATAACTGAAATATTTTGAAGAAGTGTTTTAGTGTTGCAATACCATTACAAGATGGTCATCTCTAGCTAAATCCTTACAAAAAAATAAATTAACCAAATTAAAATATTGATAAACTTTCAAAATACATAAAAAATCTGACTACTTATCATCTCCTCTCCCTCAATAATCCCAGTATGGACCACTTCTCACCTATAGTACTCCAATAGCCTCCTTTACTCTTTCCCCTCCACAGCTATGTCTAATAGCAGCCAAAGGAATACTTTGAAAATGGAAGTCAGATCATGTCACTCTTATGCTCAAAAATCAATAATGGCTCCCCAATGCATTCAGTGTAAAACTAATTTCTTAAATTGATGTGCCAGTTTTAAACTGTTATATACACAAGGAAAGAATATGTTCTTTTAATCCACTCATGTGGGTGCAGACTTATTTGAGGGTGGGACCTTTTGGATTAGATTATTTCCA
>PVKY010008012.1:0-14428 GCA_004027775.1 Bradypus variegatus
GAAACCCTCCGGCCCCCCTCCCCCCATGCCAGAACAGCCGTCCTGTACACCGCGCGCCTGGTGCAGAGCTGGATCCGTGTTTACAGGCAAAAGTTGCCATGATCCTTCCCCAAACCCCAGCTGGCTTAGCTGCTGTCATTGACTCTCATTTTGCAGACGGGAAACTGAGGCCCAGCCCGGCTAGGAAACGTGGCAGCGCCAGGATTCCACCCCGTGTCGCCGCTTGAGCTTCTGCCCTTTTCCCCAGTGCCTCTTATGACCAACTGCTTGGCAGGAAACATCCAGGAGGCTTCAGAGGGAGAGTCCTCCCTTCCGTGCTCCCTCTTCCCCCCCTTCCTCCCGTCCCTCCTCCCTGCCTCCCACCTCCTTTCCTTCTTTCTTTTCCTTCCTTCTTTCGTTTTCTTCTTTCTCTTTCTTCCTTTCTTTCCTCCCTCCTTTCCACCCATCTGTCCTTCTTTTTCTTTCTTTCCTTCCTTCCTTCTCTCTCTCTCTTTCCTTCTTTCCTCCCTCCATCCCTCCATCCTTCCTTCCTTCTAGTGATGAGGTGACACGGTCAGCTAACACTCACCGCCAGCTCCCCGAGCATCTGTCTGTTCCCCATCCCAGCGCCCAGCAGGCTGCCCGGCCTCTCCCACCAGACAGAGGCACTCAGGACCCCTCTGCAGCTCCCTGGCACCCAAGCCCAGTGGAGGGCACTTCCCCAGACAGCTCTTAAATCTGTGAATGAAACAGCCCCCACACGGAGCACCCACAGAGGGCCCGGGCCGCGGGGTGTGGGCTGCTCCCTCTGCCAAGCCACGGGGCCCGGGCATGTGTGTCCTGGTGACTGGTGAATAGACCCATCCTGGCAGGGACACCCCCTCCTCCACTTCCTCAGGGGAGGGCACCCCATCTTCTCAAAGCCAGTCCATTGTGGCGATAATGCCGGCTCTTTCCCTGGGGCCCTCTGCCAAGGTAAATGCTTGTGTTGCTTCAAACACTGACGATATAGCACTGTGGGAACTGAGGGTACAGAAACCACTTTTTTTCCCTTTTAGGGAGGGGCTGGGTGGGACGCAGAAGTGGAAAGGCTTTTCCCCTTTTCCTCTATCCCTTTAACCTGAGACACCACCGGGGTGGCCGTTTGCCCCTCAGATCCAAATAGATGAAACCATATGGATTATGTCCCAGAGCTTTCCCCCGTCCTGCCCTCCGAGGATAATACAGTCACCCGTCATTTCCTAGAAAAGAAATAAAAAGGAAAAGGAAGAGAGGGACAAAGGGAGGGGTAGGTGGGAGCTTCCTGAGGCCCAGACCCCAGTGTTCTCAGAAGGAATGTTTGAGACGTGCCGTCAGGAAAGAAAGCAAAAAAAAAAAAATCTCAGAATGAAATCCACTCCATACTTGCTTGGAACCCATCTGTCCCTCCAGAGGAGGAGTGGGGTTTTAATTGAAAAGAACCAAATAGAATAAGGTCTGGGCTTCAAGTAAGCAGGGGCCCAAGGGACTGGTCCCCTGGCCTGGTGACTGCTGCCCCCAACTCATGCCAACTATGCCACAGACCCCCGGAATCAGGACCCCCAAACCGGATGCGGAGCCCCTGGGCCTGCTGCAGTCCTAGGCAGACAAGGAGGGACAGCTGCAAACGGCCCTCAGCACTGACACGCCTGGCATCTGTTTTCCCAAAAGTCCCCTGATGATGCGGCTGAGGCAGGAGGCCTAGGCTGAGGCCCGTTCTCCGGGGTCGCTGTGGCCAAGGACTGCGTCGTCCTGACCACTGGGAGCTGCAGGACATTAGGCGCTTCTCAGTGTTTCTGCTCCTTCGAGGTTTTGTTTGCACAAAAGTAGCAGAGAAGAGGAGGCCCTGACTCATCCAGGCCTCGTCAGCCACCTCCTCCAGGAAGACCTCCCTGATTGACACTCAGGGGGCCCTTCCAGTGACAGCCATGGCTGGCCCGAGAAGAGGAAGCCCTCTTTCCTTCTGCCGCCTCTGGTACTCCCCAGGAAGTTGGGGGCCTGGTGGAGACCAGGACGGACAAGCCCTTTGCCCTCCTGGAGCTTACAGTCTGGTGGGGAGACAGAAGGGGACCCAGCCTTCCAAGGCTTTCCAGGCTGTGAGTGCAAGTGCACACGCCTTGGGAGTCAAAGAACGGGGCACCTCAGATAGTCTGGGGGGTCCAGAGAGGCTTTTGCGTGAGCCTAGAGGAAGGACCAGCAGGGGCGATCCAGGCGCAGAAGGACGCGGGGGGGGCGGGGGCTGGGGGCCGGGCCTCAGGGAGGGGGTGGACAGTCCGAGAGGACAGCTGGCCCTGCCCGCTGATGCAGAAGGGGCCTTGGGGGGATCTGCAGGGTCCCCTGAGCCCCCCCCCCGCATTTATAAACACACGCCAGGAGGGTCTGAGGTTCTGGGGCTGCGGGGGCTCTGAGCTGGGCCAGGAGGTCCCACGCTGGGCAGCAGCGGCCCTGACCGCCTGGCCCAGAGACACTTCTCAGGCCCCAGGGTCATGGACAAGGCCGCCCTGGCCCCGCGGCTGACCCCCAGCCCTTAGGCCCACACCCCAGCCCCTCATGAGACCACACGCTCCCTGCTCACTTCACCCGGGCTCTCAGTGCTCACCCCCCTCCCCCGCCCACCGTGGGCACATGCCCCACCTCCGAGTGCCTGAGGCGAGGGTACACAGGATGCTCACGCCCCCGTGCTCCCAGGGTGCTCCCACGGCACCGGGGTGCAGCAAGCCCCCTCCAGCTGCCAATGTGCGACCCCACACCCCCCTGGGTCCCCCGTCATCCTCCATCCTAGCGCTCAGCCAGGGCTGGGTGCACACACTCAATCTGGGAGTTTTATGGGGCCGAGGGGCCCTCTCAGAGGCACCAAGCCTGGGCTAGAGACCACAGCCTCTGGGTTTGCTCTCTGAGAGGACAGTTTCCATTACTCTCTGCCACTTCCTGGCTGTGCACCTTTGGGCAAATGACTCAGCCTTTCTGAGCCTCAGTTTCCTTGTCTGCCAAATGGGGGCAATGGCAGTCCCTACCTTGTAGAGTCACCTGGGGACTTGAGGGGAGGGGGTTACTGCACATACAGCATTTGGAACAGTGTCTGGCCCTAAGGAAGCCCCCCTTGCTCTTTGTTCTGGTCCCAGTGCACGTCTGGCTCCAGGCTCACGCTCCAAGCCGGGCTGGGAGCTGGGCCCCCCGTGTGCAGCTCGGCTCCCGGCAACCCTGCGTGCCGGGAATCACTGTGGCGGCCGGGACAGAGAGACCAGGCTCCGAGAGGAGCAGCCGAGGCCCCCAGCTGGGACATGATGCAGTCAAAATCCATATCCATGTCCATCACTTATTTTTCTGAGCAGCTTTATTGAGATATCATTCATATGCCATCTGAAGGGCAGAATCCAGTGGTTTTTAGTATACTTGTAGAGTTGTGCAACCATACCAGAACCTACTTTGAGAACATTTTTATCATCCTCAAAAGAAAGCACGAATCCACCAGCAGCCCGCCCCACCCCACCCCTTCCCCTCCCAGGCCCCCATCTCCACCCAGTCTCTGGAAACCACTGACCTACTTTCTGTCTCTAGAGATTTCATATAAACAGAATCATGCAATACGTTGTCTTTTGTGATGGTTCTTGCACTCAGCCTGATGTTTTCAAGACTTATCCATGTTCTAGCAAGTTTCGGAACGTCAAGGCTGAAAAGCTTTCTATTCTATGTGTAAACGTTCTTTAAGCCGTTCATCATTTGAACATTTGAGTTTTTTTCATTTTTTTGTATGCTATAAATCTTAGTGTACAAGTTTTTTGCAGGGACGTATGTTTTCAATTCTCTTGGGTATATATCTAGGAGTACAACTGCTGGGCCATGTGGCAACTCTATATGTAACCATTTAAGTAACTGCCAGACTGTTGCCTGAAGTGGCTGCAGTTTTGTGTTCCCACCAGCAACGTAGGGGGATTCCAGTTTCTCCACCTCCTCACCAACGCTTGCCATTGTCTTTTTGATTCTAGCCATCCTCATAAACAAGGTGCAGCAGCTCATCGTGGATTTGATTTGCATTTATCAGTTGCTTTTCAGGTGTTGCTTCCTTTTCTACCAAATGAGAGAAGTCATCTTCCTTTCCGTGCTCCCCACCGCCTCCTCCCCCCACATCAGCTTCTCTCCAGGCAGCAGGATCCCCCCCTGAGCGGGACTTGCACTTGTCAGTAGTCAATTGACAGGTCTCTAAGAAGCACCTGTGGTGCACCTGGTCCTGTCTCCGGAGGTGGGGGTAGCAGGTGAGAGCTGGGAGCTGTCCTTGTCCTCACAGAGCACGTTGGAACCGCTCTGGGTTCTAGGACGGTGTAGACACATTCTGGGAGGGGCGGAAAGTCACCACGGAGCCAGTGTTCTTTGACGGGGGCCCCCGACAGACTAGAGGAACTTCCTAGGCAGGGGGAAGGGGGCGAGGAGCCTCAGCGCTTTCCCTTCCTTTATTGAATAAACAGTCGCTGACCACTGTCCAGGTGTGGCACTGTGCACCTCAGCCGAAGGCACAGTGGGGGCCGGGGGCTCGGCCCCATCCTCTAGGCGGGTGGGGCCTGGCAAGGGCAAGCTCATGACTGAGCTTTGTGGGGTCCCTCCAGCAACACGAGCAGTCCCCAAATTGCAGAACACCTTGTGCTTGCTACGACTCCACACAAATCACGGGGTGAGAGCATGTGGATGTCTGTAACCAACGGGACACACGTAGCAGCCACCGGGGCCTCTGTAACTGCTGAGCACGAGGGCCCGTGGGGGGCTCCTAATTGCTCCTGCATCTCATTCGCTTGGGAAACTCCCCTTTGGGGCTCAGCCAGGCCTGTCCAGTGGCCCTAAGCTCTGCACTACGTCAAGATCTTGATGTTTCCCATCTTGGTAACATAAAAGCTTCTCAGCCATCAAGAGAGCAGTTCCATGAAGACAGGCCATGCCCCTGGGTTTGGTTTTTATTTGATGGGGTTTCCAGATTCCTTACAACGGGCACTCTCATACAGGGCAATTATTTTGTTCAAGGTTTCAGTCCTTCCTCCAGGTTTAGGGTGGGAGATTTTGGGTTTGGGGGGCAATTCCTGCCCCTGGCAGACTCAGGGGTCTGGACAAAGCCTGCCCCCCCGATTTAAGGTCACCATTTGGGTTCCTGCCAAGTGCCCGAAGCTTTACACAAAGCATGACTGTGAGAACCACACATGACACCACCCTTCTCAGCCCACCATCTGCTCACTGTTCTTCGTGCTTTGCTAATGATTTATACATATTCTGGATATTCAGCATATCCCGTTTCTGTTAGGACTTTTTATAAAAAACAGGCTTGTTTATTTTGTGTCAGGGACACGAGGAGGCTTTTTCCCTTTTTCACTTAAACTGCAACTGCCATGTTTTCAAAAGGGAAAAAGACAACGGGGCCCTGGACAAGTCCACAAAGAAAACAGTCCAGCCTGGAAGGAGAAAAGGGTGGGCCCGGATCACTAATTATATTCCAAGATCTATCCCAGCCTCAAAATGTCCACTGTGAAACATGAGACCATTTAGGGTGATTCAGAGCTGAGGCCCTCAGTGGCTGGTGTGTTGGGGTAACTCCTTCTCCACGGACCCTCCCGGGCGTCCACTCCAACTCCAGACAAGCTTCAACAAGGTCAGGCCCCGAGAGGGCTGGGGCTCCCGGCCGGAGCCACTGCTGGATGTGCTGTCAGGCTCAAGGGCATCAGTGGGGCAGAAGCAGAACCGAGGAATCCAGGGAGGTGGCCTGGGATGTCCACGGGGTCAGGGAACCCCAAGGGCTGAGGTGGCTTTGAAAATCGCCTGGCCAGCCCCTCCATTCCCAGATGGGCTCACGCGGCCCTGTCCTCCTCCTCAGGCCTCTCTCAGGACGGAGCAAAGGAGGCTGGGCAGCTCTTCCCTGTGGCCAGCGCCCATCCCCGATTTCAAAGACCAGAAATAAGTGTGGTCAGCTCTGGGGCAAGGCCTCAGCCTCTCAGCCTCTCAGCGAGGGGCCTTCCTGCTGCGTTCTGTCCTCCTGTGCCCCAGCCCTTGGCCTGGCACAGCGCACAGGGACTGGCTCGGGCCAGGCTGCTAAGGGGCCACTGGGCAGAGCGTGCACTCATGTCCTACATGGCCGGACCCGCGGCCGCTGGTCCCGCAGGCCCTGTGCAGCGAGGCAGTGCTGGGCTGGGGAGCTGCCCCTCTGCTTGTAAGCTGGGTGGGCCACTGGACCATCCCACCTGCTCTTCACTGGGTATTTGTAGAGCCCCTGCCTCTCGCCGGGGCTGCTGTGGACCCTGGGCGTGTGGTGGCGACTAAACCTGGTCCTGTGCCCTCAAGGCTTGCAGTCTAGTGGGGGAAGCCCACAAAATAAGGGAATCGTGCACATGAATATGTAGTTACCAGTGTGCATGTGCCAGTGGGGGAAAGGAAAGAGCCAGCAGGAGAGAAGAGCAGGGTCCACATGTTTTGGATAGGCCGGTCGGAGACAGCCTTGCTGAATCCACGTTGTCGCCATTGGCAGTAATCTCCGAGCACTCCATAGGTAGCAGGGTAAGTACTTTGTTTAACTCTGTCATTACCCCCATTCCACAGATGAGAACACAGAGGCACAGAGACTCTGTGACTTTCCCGTGATCCCTGGCAGATGAGAGACAGAGCCAGGGCAGTAGAGGAGGGTGATTAGCGTTTTCCCTACCAGGAGTCTTGAATCGATGCTTTCCAGCCAGGAAACAAAGGCAGGGGGATGCCAGCATGTTACCCTAACAACGTCCAATTTTGAGAACTTGAACTCGAGGCAGATGCCAAGCCTTGGAGTCCCTTGGATTGCGGCCTGCGGGATCTTCCACCCTAATCCTGTTTACACCATGCCACTGCCCGGGATGAGTAGAGGATGGGCGCAGAGATTCCCTTTCAGGCTGGTGCCCGGTGAGGACCACAGCCCTGCAGGCCTTCCCCAGGCTGCACCCAGTGGGCAGCCGGTACCCACCCCACGAGCCAGCCCCAGCCTCCCTCGGCTCCACATTGCAGCTGGACATGGGCAGGGCTCCTCATTGCCCCCAAGCAAATGTGGAGGCCTCAAATCCTGGAGCCCAGGCCAGGAGCCGTCCAGGGCAGGCCGACCCTGGGCCAGGCGGCCTGCAGGACGGGTGGCACAGGGGTGCGTGGGTACCTGTGTGTACTTCGTCACGAGATTAGATAAGAGCCACGGGCCTGGGAGGGAGCTCCACGGGCAGCTGCTGCCTGCATCTGGAACCTTCCATCTGCTTCTCTCAGTGAAGAAATATGCTGGATTTGGGTGTCTGCTTTTTGGATGCTTTCTTCTCCCCCCAGCTCGCCACTAAGAGATTTAACAGATTGAAGGAAGCAGGATAATAACAATTTGGTGACAGCCCCATGTTCTTTCCTTCTGGAAAGGCTTTTGCAACTTCTCTCATTCCTAACTCCTTCTTCCCCTGCAGACCCCATGCCTCTCTGCTCCTCCCTTTCCAGCTTCCTGATGCTTTTCTGAAAACGCAAAGGCAGAGCTGAGGTTATCCCAGGCCCCCTCAGCCACTCTGTGCAACACCATCTTTACATGGCTCTAACCGAGGGGCTGGGAGGCTTTACGGAAGGCAAACCTGAGAGAGTCTGACAGGCCGGCCAGGGGAAAGGCAGGTGTGCCCCATGCCCTGCTCTCAGAGGGGTTCCAGCCCTGCCCAGGAACGGCCGCAGTGCAGCTCCAGCATCGGCCCCAGGAGGCTGTGGCTCTCGATTCTGCTGGGACTTCTGGGTTCACTTGGTTTCCTTTCATCTATCTGGAAAACAGGCCCAGTAGTACATCTCTGCTTTAACCCAAAGCTCAGGGATTTGCTTCCCAAGCCCTAAAAGGCCTTTCTGAGATGTCGCCAATGGAAAATGTCTTGGAGTTAGAGTTGGGTTGAGTTTGCTTTGAGGATGGGGTGGGAGTGAGGTTAGGTTTAGGTTAGGATTTGCTTTAGTTTCTCGAAAAGCTGTTAAAATGAATCCCGTACAATGAGGGGGTTTTACAACAGGCATTTGTTAGCTCCAGGTTTCAGAGGCCAGAAAGCTTCCTTCCTCCCGTGGCTGGTATCCACTGGCTGCTTGGCAATGTTGGGGCTCCTCGGCTTTTCTGTCCTGTGGCAGTGCACATGGCAGCGTCTTCTCCTTCCTCTTCTGGGTTCTGTTCACTTCCAGCTTCTGGCTGCTCCCTACGGCTTCTCTTTCTGTGTCCAAAGTCCTTTGCTCATAAGGACTTCAGCCATTTTGGATTAAGGCCTGCCCTCATCAATTTGGGCACAGCTTAACTAATACCATCTTCAAGGGTCCTGGTTACAAATGGTTCTCACCCACAGGACCAGGAACTGGGTCCCAAACATGCCTTTTGTTGGGGGGGGGCATGGTTCAGTCCCCAATAGAATTAGAGTTCAGATTAGGATTGGGCTGGGTTGAGTTGGAGTGTATTAGGTTTAGGATTGGGGTAAAATTTAGGGCTAAGGTTGAACTTGGTGGTTTGGGTTTGAATTTGGGTTGCAGATACAATTAGATTTAGGTTTCAGATTATAGTTCAGATTAGAACTGGGTTGTGTTGGGTTGAGTTGGGGTTAAAGTTGGGTTGGGTTGGGTTGAGAGCTGGGGTTAGAGATGAGGTGGAGGCTGAGTTGGTTGGGTTCAGCTGAATTGCGGGTGGAGTAAGAATTAGGTTTCCAGTCTGGTTGCCATCAAGGTTAATGTTAGTTTAGGATTCAGATTGGGCTGCAGTTGGGGTTAGTCTTGGGGTCAAAATATCTGTCCATTTCCAGCTTTCCCTTTCCACTCTCTCCTTCTTGGTATGCAATGGGAGTTTCCATTCTGGGCATGACATTCAGAGCCAAAACCAAAGGACATTTTAGTCAAGTGAGTTTGAAGAAATAGTTATAGGGTGTGTTCCCACTAGATGCACCCAACTAGGTGAGGAGTGGGTGTCCCGAGGACGAAGGAGCTGTGCTCCCCAGGCCTGGTCCTTGGAGCTAGGGGCTGCTTCATCTGGAGGACCAAGGGAAGCAGAGATGTACTTCACTGACTGTCATGAAAGGCCGAGGCATTTGGTTGTCACCAAATCAATTTTCACTTGGGCACTCACGGCCTTAGTCTTCAACCTTTTGCTCCCCCTATCAGTCAGCAAGCCCTCCTTGTAGCTCTTGAATGCATTCATCCATCTCCACCGCCACCACTGCTGCCTAGATAGAGCTGCCATCACCTCCTAACTATCCCAAAGCCTCCATCAGGAGCCCCAGCTTCCAGTCTTCCACCCTCCGAACACGCAGCCTCAGCCAGGCTGCTGGAAGCTAATGCTGATCGCCGCTCTCCGAGGTAAAATCTCTGCAGGGCCCTTCACTCTCCAGCTCACCAACCCCACCTCTCTGGCCTCTCATTTGAGTCCTACTCCCCTGTGTCTTGCACTCCAACCATTCTGACCTCCCTCTCCCCAAATGCCCTTCGTCCTGCATCTTGCAAACTTGCCTTCCTGCCCCCAGGCTTTACTGGGAGACTTTCAGCAGGGCAGTTGGTAAATCTTTGGGTAAAGAGACCTGGATCTTTAGGTAAAGAGACCTGCAGACAGAGCTGGCCTCTGCCAGGAATGTCCCAGTGGCCCTGGCTGGGGAGCAGCTCAGAATGCTGCTGTGGTGGCGGAATAATGCCCCCTAACAACATCCATGCCCTGATCCCCCGAAACTTTGAACATGTTACCTTATACAGCAAAAGAGATTTTTCAGATATAATAAAGTTAAGGACCTTGAGCTGGGACGATGGTCCTGGATTATCTGGGTGGGTGCAATGTAATCACAAGGCCCTTGTAAGAGACAGGCAGGGAGGTTAGAGTCAGAGGGAAAGATTTAAAGATGCAATGCTGCTGGCTCTGACGACGGAGGAAGGAGCCAGAAGCTGAGGAACAAGACAAGCTTCTAGAAACTGGAAAAGGCAAGAAAATGGCTCTCCCCTTGGGCCTCCAGAAAGGAACACAGCCCTGCTGACAGCTTGATTTTAGCCCAATGAGACTCCTTTAAAACTTCTGACCTCCAGAACTGTACAATGAATTTCCATTGTTTTGTTGTAGCAGCAACAGGAAACTAATACACCTGGCTTCGGAGTTAACAGAACTAGGTCTGCATCCTGGCTCCAGCGGTTCACAGCTGTGTGACATTGAACAAATGTCTTTCTCTCTAGACTTAGTTTCCTCATTTATAAAATGGGGATGACAGGGTATTTCCTTCATTCATTTTCCTGGTGATTTGTTGAGTACCCACCAGGGGCAGGCACTGCTGTGCTGATGGAATGAGGTAATTGTGTGAGAGGCTCAGTCCCATGTCTGATGTGGAGGAGGAACTCAGTATGTGGGACCGAGCAGCGTGATGTCCCTGGTCACCGCCCACTGCAGACCCCACAGGAAGTCGCCCCTCTGGTCTTGCTGTGGGGTACGGGGGTGTTCTGTGGAACTCTGAGCCTTGGGGAGGAAAAGCAGTAGTGTCTCTGGGACACATGGATGCTCCATCTTGGGAAGCATGGATGGGAATGTGCCCTGGGCCATCTCTCTTAAAGACTCTTCGAGGCACCCTCCCTCTCCACCAGGGGGTCAAGAAGGCCAAGATCGGTCAGGGGGCAAAGGTAGAGCATGTTGGGAGGCCAAGAACGGCAGTCACTCCATCCAGGGCAAAGGGGTTCCTTGGGTTCTCTGAGGTTTAACAGCTCCTCTCTCTTCTACCCTCCCTTCCTCTCCCCCCCCATCCCCTTCTCTCCTCTCCCTTCTCTTTTCTCTTTTCTCCCCTTCCCTCCCCTCTTCTCCCCTCCCTCCTTTCCTCTTCTTTTCCCTCTCCTTCCCCTTTCCCTCCCACCTCTGTCCTCTCACTGTCTTTCTCCTGTGCATAGACATTCTGCTTAGTGATTGTGTACATATGTGAGTGGGTGTGTTTGTGTGCACATGTTGCTCTATTTAGTAAATCTGACAACTAAACCTGACCCACTTGTAGGTGGTCCTGGGGACATTCCCAGCCAACCCTTTAGCATTTTGAGCAGGAACAATCCCAATAAACAGTGAGCCAATTTGGACAAGCCATCTCCCTGGAGTAGATTTGGGGCTCTGAGAGCTCCCTGCCAAGGGCCTCTCCTTCTCATTGGGGTCCCGTTCCCACTTCGTTCCCTGGCTCAGTGGAGGCCAAATGGGCAGTTCTTGGGGCCGAGACCCAGGCTTCCGAGAACCCTGCAGGAAGCCTGTGTCCCGCCTTCCAGCTTCACACGGTGGTCTTGGAGTGCTGACGAGACCCACTGAGGCGGAGCCCAAGAACGTGAAGCCTGGGGCCCCGTGAGGTTCGGCATCCGAGCAAGGTTTTGTCCTGCTGGCTCAAATCCACCGTGGTAAACACAGCAGTTTCCAGAACTCTGGGGGACTTTGGGCTCGAGCTGTCTCGGCACAGAGCTCTCAGCAGCCGCCAAGACCACATGACTAGACCCCAGGCTCCCACCCACCGAGGTGTGCTCTCCACCTCTGCTCCTGAGCCACCCACCACGGTCGGAATTCCACCCCCTCACCGAGGCCTGACGGTCTCCCCTCAAACCTCCTCAGTGAGCCACTGTCCACCCAGTTGCCCAAGTTTAAACCCACAGTCTCAGCCCTCCCTGCTCTCCCTGCCACCTCCACAGCTGCCCCATCGCCTCACCTGGCCAGGTCTGGCCCCTTCCTGCCATTCTTGGGGTTCACCTCCCTTCACACCTTCTGCCTCCCTCACCCAGACCAACTTGCATCGCATTGAGCTCCCCCTTGCCCTCTTAGCTGCTCTCCCTAGTCCACGTGCTGGCTGCTTCCAAGCATCTCCCGGCTTGAGCCCATCTGCGGGTCCTCAATGCCTTCAGCATGGATTCCAGATTCCCCTTCTTGGCCAACAAGGCACTGGAATGTGGCCCCTGATGACCGTCCCCTGTATTTTTCTCCACGCCCTTATAGTCTCCAGGGGAGCACCCTGGCCTGCGAGGATGAAGTTTAACCTTAATCTCTGGGCCGCTCCTCCCAACTGGAAAATGCTTCCTTTGGACCCCAAGCCTAACTTGTGCCCACCTCTCGAGCCTCAGCTGCTGCCCACCTCACCTCCTCCAGGAAATCTTTGCTCCTCAGGGAGGCACCCATCAATGAGCCTAACTTAGCTCAGCTATTCCCCTCCAGTGTGTACTTGCTGGCTCCCTGCCTGTGTCCCAGCTAGCTGGAGACGCTGGGTGGGCAGGGGTGTGGCTCGTCGCTGCTGCGTGGCCATGCACCCAGCACAGAGTCCCATCCTTGGTAGATGCTCAATAAACACTTGAATGAATGAATGAATGAATGAATGCATTTGTCTCATCACAGAACTCTGTCCGTTCACTAACATAGAACTTTATAAATACCCCCCTCAAATCAAACCACCCCCAAGCCCCCAGTAAGGGGTTGAATTGTGTCCTCCACAAAGATATGACCCAGAAGCTCAGAATGTGACCTTATTTGGAATTAAAGATCTTGAGATGTGATCTTCCTGGATTAGGGCAGACCCTAAATCCAATGATTTGGGAAGAGATGAATGAGGAGGAGACAGGCAGCCCCTGAGGAGAAGGCCATATGGAAGAGGAGGAAGAGATGCGTCCACAAAACAAGGAGAACCACGGCTCACCAGGAGCTACCGGAAGCTCGGAAGAGCAAGGAACAGAGGGTCGCTCACAGCCCCCAAAGCAACCAGGCCTGCTGGCAGCTAGGTTTCAGGCTTCTGGCCTTGGGAACTGGGAGAGAATCAATCACTGCCCTGTGTGGTCCTTTGTGATGGCCCCAAGACAAGAAGACACCCCTTATGGCAATTCCACACCCACACCCACACAGAGAGCTCCCTCAACCCCACAGAAACCCCATCCATCATCCCACCTGGAAATCTGTCCCAATGAGATCGAGTCTCCAACCAGGGATGCAGCCTGTCCATGTCCCCCAAAGACCCCCTCTCATGGATTCCGCCCATCTTCCCCTCCCAACTGCCACTTCTCAGCCCTGGGTGGTCCCTTGCAGGGCAGACCCCCTCCTGCTGCTGCTGGAGAAGATGGGCTTTGTTGCTTCTGACGGCCCCTCATCGATCCCGCTAGGCTTTCCTTTGGGGGCTACCCTTCCCCAATTTTTAACCCATGTGTTCTGTATGGAGCCCATGAGCCAGAGCTGCTTAATCAGAGCATTCCATTCTCAGTCACGATGTCGACTAAGAGATGGCACGTGGCCCAGAGGGTCAGGAAATACTATCATGGGACTTTGGATGCAACCGATGGAAACAAGCCTTTCCAGGAGGCAAGCTGATGTGAGAGGCTGGAAGCTGGAACTACCACAAGCCACCACACAGGGAGAGCCACCTGGGAGTGACGCCACCTTGGAGGAAACCAGAGCTTAGCGTGAGCAAGAAGCACGGGCCTGAGTGCATCGCCCGTGCCTGCCCCTGGATTTCACCATGCCTGAAACCCAGCCTATCATCCTGGATATGCATTGTCACGTGACAAAAAAGACCCCTGTTTTTGCTTGAGACACAGTGAATTGGGTTACTGCTGTTGGCAGCCAAAAGAGCATCATCAATACGAGAAGACACCCTGAAAAAGAGAGAGACATTAAAAAAAGAAGATACTCGGCACCTCCATCCAGAGATGAGCTGAAAAATAGGGACCCTGTCCTTCCCTGGACATCTCGGACCCTTGAGCCCCCGCTGGCCACTTCCCCCCGCCGTTAGAAAGTTCAGCTGTGTTGATCTGGGGGGCTCTCTGCCGCCAATCCACCATCCAAACTGCAGCTAGTTTTCTTCCTAAAACCCTGAGCCCGCTGTGCTTCTCCACCCCAACACCGCCTGGTTCCCAGCTCGGCTGCAGCGCGGACTGGCCATTACCTGCTGTCTCCGCTCCCAGACTGCGGGTGTGTGGAGGGAGGGTGGAGCGGCGCCGACTGAGGGCTCAGTAAATGCTCGTCGGAGGTGCGACGGTAGCCACAGGACACCCCAGCCCAGAAACCCCCACGGGGCGCCAGGCACCTCACAGCAGCCTGAGCCCTGCAGTGGGCGGCGACAGTCTCCACGGCAGCAGACGAGGAGACAAGGGACAGAACGGCAAAGAACACTTGTCCGTGGTCGCGCAGCTGGGAAACGGGGGAGCTGGGGTAGGAACCCAGTTGCAAAGCACAGGTTCTTAACCAGGAAGGAAGAAAGGAGAAAAAGAGGAAAGAGGGAGGGTGGGAAGGAGGCAAAGAGAAAGGGAGGCAGGAAGGGAGGGAGGGAGGGAGGGAGGGAAGGAGGGAGGGAGAAGGTGCTCCACGGGGCCCCAGAGCTAAGGGTAGTTTGCAGGGCCCAGAAAGCTGAGCCAGGAAGGGCCGGGCGTGCCGCAGGCCTTTGGTGTCTCTCCTCATTTCCCTTCCCGTCCTCCCCAATAACGCAGCCCTGGAGGG